>VWYI01043140.1:0-34859 GCA_013399455.1 Anthoscopus minutus
GGGCCAGGAGGAGATTCCCCTGCTGCCCTTATCAGGGACCTGTTTGCCTTTCCCCTGTCTCTTGGGTTCCCCCATTCCTGATGCCCTTGTGCACCCTTGAGAGCTTAACTGAATGTTGGTAGGGAGGGAGCTCTTGGTGGCCCTCGGACCCCTTGGGACATAAGCAAAATGTTCCCAGGTTCTTTGAAAATCTGTGATGGAGAGAAGTGCATGGTAGAGTATGTAGAGCAGGTGAGGTCAAGCATCATGTGCTTCCTGCTTTTTCTCACTTCTCCAAATCCTTCCTTTCTATTGTGCTTTCCAGAGTCGGCCCACTTACAGCCACTTAAATCAAGTCCTGTGTCTTCCCAGCAAGCTGAAGAATGTAGGAAAATCTCTTCCTCCACATCCCAATACCCTGCATTGCATAGCTCAGCCAGGGATTCATTTTTTTGGGATTCAAAGACCTGGAAGATACTTTTAGTACAGGCAATGCCTGCACTTTTTCTTTTAGTCTTGTTCTGATGTAGGAACTTCTGAGGCTTTCCTTGGATGCTGCTTCTTTGGTAGCTTTATCCCAGGATATTTCCTTGGATCCCAGTTCTTAAGCTGTTGTTTCCTTGTCATTTACTTGCTCTTTTTTTCTTTGATAATACTACCTTTGTGGAAATATTTCATGGCTTTTTCCTTAATACTGTTTCCTTGACTATTTCCTTGACTTTCCTTCACAGTTATTTCCTTGTCCTTATTTCCTCAGATGTTGTTTCCTTGCTGTTATTCCAGATGGAAGAAGCCTAAGGAAATGCTGTACCCAGAGATGAGATGATCCTGCCAGCACCCTGCCCTGCATCCAGCACTCCAAGATCTGGACTGCTGACTCCATGACCCCTCTCTGCAAAGGAGGATGCTGCTGGGGGATGCCATGCTTGGGACACCCCAAAGTTCCCTGAGGACCGGGACAGGGCGATCCAGGACGCCCCGGGTGTCCCAAGCAGCCACCGCATCCCAGCCTCTGGAGCCACAGCCTTCCCAGGGCCATGACATCCTGGGGACACCCTGCTCATGTGACAGGGTCCATGTGTGTCCAAATGTCTGTCCATCTGTGTCCAGGGATGTGTCCAGGTATGTGTCCAGCTGTGTCCAGCTGTGCATCCAGGTGTATGTCTAGGTGCATGTTCATGTGTCCAGCTGTGTTGTGGTGTGTGTTCAGCTGTGTCACGGTGCATGTCCAGCTGTGCCCCAGTGTGTGTCCAGCTGTGTTGAGGTGTGTGTCCAGCTGTGTCCCGGTGTGTGTCCAGCTGTGTCCCGGTGTGTCTCCAGCTGTGTCCCGGTGTGTGTCCAGCTGTGTCCCGGTGTGTGTCCAGCTGTATGGAGGTGCGTGTCCAGCTGTGTCGCGGTGTGTCTCCAGCTGTGTCCCGGTGTGTCTCCAGCTGTGTGGAGGTGTGCCTCCAGCTGTGTGGAGGTGTGTCTCCAGCTGTGTGGAGGTGTGTGTCCAGCTGTGTGGAGGTGTGTCTCCAGCTGTGTGGAGGTGTGTGTCCAGCTGTGTGGAGGTGTGTCTCCAGCTGTGTCCCGGGGCGTGTCCAGCTGTGTCCCGGTGCGTGTCCAGCTGTGTCGAGGTGTGTCTCCAGCTGCGTCTCACCGCGTCCGAGTTCCGGGCGCGGCCCCGCGCGACGCCCGCGGGGCGTGGCCTGGCTCTAGCGGTCCCGCCCCACCATGTGGTGACGTCATGGGGCGGTGCGTGCGCGCTCCCGGCACTTCCGGGTTTCCCGGCCGGAGACGCGGAGCCGGTGAGGGGGGGCTGGGTGGCGCCGGGGGTGTTGGGACCTGACAGGAGGTGCGGGGTGAGGGGAGCCCGTGGGGAGCAGGGGGTGCGGGTCTGACAAAGACTGCGCGGTGATGAGGCCCGTGGGGTGCGGGGTTCCGGGGGATGCGCTGTGACGGGGTATAGCGAGAGGCAAAGGGTGATGGGCGCTCGTGGGGTGCGGGGTGCTGGGGTCAGCTGAGGTGAGAGTGATGGGTCTGGCAGGGGCTGCACTCCCCCAGCTCCCCACGACCGGGCAGGCCCTGATGATCCCTCCCCGGCCCCCCGGATGATCCCAGAGCCAGCCCCACAGCCCCCGGCCCACCCGTGCAAGGCCCCGCACGCGTGGACTGCACTCCCCAGCCAGCAGCCTTCGCCTCGCATTCCTCCTCTCCGTGGAGGTGGGGGGAACAGCGGGTCAGATGTGCCTTTCCAAGGGGCCCCACTGGGGGTTGGTGTCTGGTCCTCAGTTCACTCCCACCTGCGCTGACCCCCCCAGATTTCTCGGCCTGTTCCCCTCCCACCAGCCAAAGATCCCAATACCTTCTGGGATCCTTACAGCTTCCCCTTATCTATCATGTGTTACACTCTCAATAAATCACCATTTCTCACATAAAATGAGCAGTTGCAAACAAGCTCTGGGTAATTCTTGTGTAAAATGCAGAGATTAAAAAGCCCTTTCCTCACTGCCTTCCTTGCAGCCACCATCATCCCCCTGCTGAGGGATGTGAGCCACTCACCCAGCCAGATGGCACCAAGAACATCCATGAGGAAACTCCAGCATTGGGAATTCAAAGCAACACAAAAACTGGGAATAGAAACCTGGGAACATCTTGTCTCAACACGCTGGGGCTTTCACAACCTGCTTGGCACATGCATGGTGGCCTCAGCGGCTGCAGCGCCACAGAAAATCAGCCCCAGCTCTCCCTGCAGCTCCAGCAAATTGTAGCCTGGTGCAGGAGTAGGTGATAGGCTGAAGGAAACTCTCAGTTTGGAGTGTTTTGGAAGCGCAGTCTCACTATCCAGGCTGGGAGCTCAGTGACTGCTCTTCCTCCCCCGGCTGTTCCTGGGCCCCTGCAGGGCAGAAGCTGGACGGGTTCATCGGCAGTGACACTTCTCCAGCCACCACCAGGTTTGTCAGCTGTGACAAATACGGATGAGGTTGGTGTGATGGTCCCATCCCTCACTCCATGCCTGTGTTCCTGCCATGGGAATCACAGCACTTCTACCTCAGGCTGGGCACAGGGAAGAAGCCAAATTCGGAGCA
The DNA here is from genome assembly GCA_013399455.1 of Anthoscopus minutus. Classification (NCBI taxonomy): domain Eukaryota; kingdom Metazoa; phylum Chordata; class Aves; order Passeriformes; family Paridae; genus Anthoscopus; species Anthoscopus minutus. The sequence continues at coordinate 3,048 of VWYI01043140.1, forward strand.
TGAGGGGCCTGCTGGGGCTCTGTCTTGTCCCCTTGCCGAGCTGTTCCCAGGGGTTTTGTCCTCTAACCATGCCATGCCACGCCACTGGCTTTCCTGCTCCTGGGCTGTCTCTGGGCCCAGCTTGCACTCGCCTCTGGGTGGAAAGCAGGAGTTGTGTGAGAGAAGAGGGCTGTCCCCACAGCAACCCTTGGACCCACCATGCCACCAGAGCCCCGATGCCCCAGGGTGGAGGGTGACAGGCACAGCACTCGTGCTTGGAAAATGACTGCCTCTGTCCAGGCCTTGAGTCACCGTTCACACTGTGTCATGGGCTGTTGTTTTCCATCCCAGAGCACTGACTTGCTGTTTATTTATAACTCACAGTGCGTCGCTTCTTGGGAGACCGAGGAGCCAAGTTCTGGGATAAGGGCTCTGCTCTGCTGGCATGAGCCTTGATTCCAGCTGTTCCCAAAGAATCTGGCTGGTTTGCAACAGTTTGGGAAGTCAGGAGCTCTGCCCTTGCACCGTGACTCTTCTCCTGGGTAGGTTGGACTCCCTGCCTGGGGCTGTTCCTCACCTGTTTGCCTTTCCCTGTTTCACCCAGGGAGTTGCTGGGGTGGTGACTGCTGGGAAATCTGGTGGGTTTTCTCTGCTGTAACTTTGCTTGCCTCTTGTGTTTGCACATCCATCCATCCATCCCATCTCTTACCTTCCAAGATCACAAGGAAAAACTGTGGCTTTCCAGAATCTGCCTGGAAGTGCTCCAGAGCCCTCTATGTCTTTCTAGACCCAGTGTCAGGGCTGCTGTTATGATTTCCCTGTTTCACCTAAGATTTTGTTTGGTGAAATCCTCCTCAAAGCTGCTTCCTTGCACTCACTATTCGGGAACATGCTGTCCCACAGAAGTGGTGCCATATGGATTCGTGGTGCTGGAACAAACTTGTTGGACTGGTCGTGGTGGGAATGGAGAGGAGAGTTCTGTGGTAAAGATGGCAGGTTGTCCTCCTCAGCTCTCTCCTCCTGCAGGCACTGGGAGAGATGATGCTGACAAAGGAGAGTGTTTTGGGAGAATAACTCTCACTTTGTAAAACTTAGACCAGGTCTTTGTAAAACTTAGATGAAGTCTTTGAAAAACTTCTCCTGCCACCCCTTTCCGTGGGTCAAGGGTGGTCCTGGAGCTGGAACACCTGTGCTGCCTCCCTGGGCATGAGAAATGCCACCCTGTAACCCTCCTTGAGTCTCCCACCCTCAGGTCTCACACTCAGATCTCCCTCAGGTCTCTTGCCCTTGAGTCTTCTCCCACACCTGGGTCTCCTCTCACTCTTGGATTTCCCACTCATGATTCTCCCATCCTTGGGTCTTCCACCTTCATTTTCTTAGGAGGCATGTGTCTCTTGTCCTCAGGGTGTAGCAGAAGGTGGTGGGGAAAGAGGCAGAGGTTGTCCAGCCCTGAGGAGCTGAAACCTCCCAGGTGGAAGGCAGAGATGGGGGTGGCTCCCTGCAGACTTTGTCAACCATTGCTGCTACTTCAGGGGCTCCTCACTCTCCCAAACCCCTCAGCAGCCCCTGAGCGAGAGGTTAATTTTCCTGTGCTCCCCCATTTCTGTATTGCAACACAGGGAGAGGAAATCTTATGACAAGCCACAGCAAAAACAGTTTCATTTTCTCTGAAATCATCTGTGAACCCTGGAAACACTGAGAATCTGTCCTGGATTTGGCCCCAAGGAGTTGTTGTCCTACTGCTCTCAGCAGGGCCAGCTGTTGTGGTACCTGCACAGAATGCTCTGGGTCTGGGATGTTCCAGGTCTGGAATGGCTAGATTTGGGCTGCTCCAGACATGAGCTAGTCTGGGTTTGGGCCACTGCAGATTTGGGCCACTGGATTTAAACTGCTCCTGATTTGGACAGTGCTGCCTTCAGGACTGGCTGTGGCCATGTAGGAGCTGCTCAGCAAACCATGGTTCTGCCCAGGCTTGGCAGGAGAGGGGCAGGTTGTTGCTGTCAGCTCTGCTCAGAGAAAGCTCTAAGGATTTTGTGTCGGCTTGGAAATAAAATCTGAAACATCAGTGCCATTCCAAGGCTGTTGTCTGCCAGAAGCAGATTTAACCCTGTGGCAAACAGCTGGGCTCACCTGGATGGCAAGTGATTCCAGCTTAAGGGAAATAGTTTGATAGGACAAGGTGGTATGGTTTCACGCTGACAGAGAATTAGATTAGATAGTAGGAAGAAATTCTTCCCTGTGAAGGTGATGAGGCCCTGGCACAAGGTGCTCAGAGAAGCTGTGGCTGCCTCTGGATTCCTGGAAGTGTCCAAGGCCAGATTGGATGGGGCTTCGAGCACCCCAGGATAGTGGAAGGTGTCCCTGCCCATGGTAGGGGGTGGGACTTGCTGGTCCTTAAGCTCTCTTTCAGCCCAAACCATTCTAGGATTCTATAAATAAATTCCTTCTCCAGTCTCACATATCCTTAGGAAGCTGTGAGCAGTAGTAAGGCCCTGCTGTGTTTGGTGAGGGATCCAGCTGTGCCATGGGTGTCCATCTGATACCATGTGTTTTGCTCAGAGGCTCCAGGCACAGCTGGGTTTTGCAGACAGGTCTGAGGGAGGACCAGAGCAGGAAGCTAAGAGTCAGAAGTCAAAGGTCTCTTGTTGTCCCTGCAGTGGCAGGTGACCTGCCCAGACTGCTCAGATCAGATTTTTGCAGGGCTTTCCATAAAAGGAGGGCACTGTTTTTTTCACCAAAGCAGCAGAGCAGCCATGGTACCCCCCAGCATGGGGAGATGCTGGGGTTCATCTGCCTCATGGAGAACCAGAAGCCTTCCAGTACTTGTAGGGGCTTTTAAAAAATATGGAGAGGTACTTTACATGAGCAGACAGTGAAAGGACTAGGGAGGATGAGTTTAAACTAGAAATGGAGATTCAGATTGGTTACTGGCAAGAAATTCCTCCTGTGAGGGTGGTGAGGCCCTAGCACAGGTGCCCAGAGCAGCTGTGGCTGCCCCTGGATCCCTGGCAGTGTCCAAGGCCAGGCTGGATGGGGCTTGGAGCAGCCTGGGACAGTGGGAGGTGTCCCTGCCATGGCAGGGGGTAGCACTAGGAGGTCTTTAAGGTCCATTCCAACTCAAACCATCCTGGCATTCCATGATTCTTTCCCATCTCCCCATACATCTCTGTGCTGATAGGGTCTGTCCCAGCTAGGTTTGGAGCAGCATCAGCCCTCTGGTATGTGACAGAGAGCTGAACAGCTGTCACCTCTTCCCAGGTTCTGCTGGGGGGTGACACCCCACGACTAGGCCACCTAATGCCACTCCCATTTGGTTTTTGGGTGCCTTTTTAAGGCTTAGGTATTCCAGGTGACACAGGGACAAGGGGAGCAGTCCTTGCCTGTGCCTGTGGCACTGCTGGCCAGACCTGCCTGGCAGCTCCCCCAGCCTGGGGGCTGCCAGAGGGCCCCTCACAGGGGTTCTTTACTCCCTTCTGGTCTCTTGGCCATGCTCTATTTTGCTTGAAACTCTCCTGATCCCTGGGAAGTGTCCCAGGCATTGTCCCTGGGAATCACGGTGCCTTTCCACGTCAGTTACTCCCAGCTCAGATCCCACAGTGTCCTGGCCATGAGCACCTGCAGAATGCCTCAGAGCTTGATCCATCCCTTTTGGATAGCACCAGGAGCCCTTTCCCTGGCAGGTGAGTAGGGTGGAACCGTTGGGTGCTGAGCCATGCCCTCCTTGTCCCGCAGGTGACATGTGAAGGCAGCGTGGGGAGTGACAGCAGCAGAGATGTATTCCAGCCACCCTGAGGACCCCAAGGAAGCCATCCAGGTGAGCCAGACCCCCCAGGCAGCTCCCAGTGCAACTCCAGGCACTGCTGGGGACAGGTAGGACTTGCATGTGCTGCCAGCTGGAATTAGGATGGTTTATACTGGGATTGGAAAAGGACACTTGATGGTTTGTCTGGGTTGGGACATTAAAGGAAATAAGGGATTAAATTACACCTTGGCCTTTGCGAGACCTCATGTGGGTCAGGGAAGGTGCCCTGATACCTGGATGAAGGAGTGTTGTCCCCCAAGCTGGGGTCTCTTCACCCAACTTTGGGAGTCTAAACACATTCAACAAGTAGAGTTCAACATCAACAGTTAAGCCCAAGTGTTTTAGTTATCCCATGGATGAATCCGTGCATGACTGATAAAATCATCTTCACTCTTTGTTCTTCTCAGCCCTCAGTGTTCCTTCCATGGAGCAGCAGACCTGGGGGGCAGCTGAAAAAGCTGAAAAACAGAGCCCCAAATAAGGGACACACTCCCCTGGCTGCTGTCCTTGAGATACAGCTGCTGGGAATCTTATTTAGATGCTGAAAAAAATATCCCAGACTGGAAATTTAATATGGGTTTGTGCAGCCAACCCAGGCTGGAGTCAAAATCTGCAGAGCCCTGCTCAGGGAACATTCAGCATTTGCTGGGAGTGCTGCCTGGTGATGTGGTGATGAAACATGTATTGTTTGGTTGGAATTCAGGAGGAATTTGTTTTCCAAGGACCTGCTGGGAAACACAACCTCACTTTAAAATCAGATTGGTTGAGATATCCAGGCTCAGCTGCTTTAGGAAAAATCCTCTCTACCAGCGTAAAATTGTTAAATTCACCAAACTTGCTGCTTTCAACTGGTGGGATAGCAAGTAAAGCAGCTGGAAGGCAAAATTCCCATGTCCTAGCTTCAGGACCCATTGAGTGTCTCTGAGGGCAGCAGCTGAACCCCACTGTCCTTCCAAACCCCACTGTTCTGGGGCCTAAGTGTTTACCCAGCACAGCTGGTGAGGTCGATGACTTTGATTTCTGCTAGTGGGCCCTGTGTCACATGTCACATGCTGCTTGGGCTGACCTGCACAAGCTCAGGGGATCCATTCCCCCTTCTCTGAGCTTCTCTTTTCTCACCCACACCTAATCCTCATGTTTCCCCTGAGGGAGTGCCTGAAAAGGACCAATTCCTTTTTCCCCATCCCCTTAAGCCATTTCCTGTCTGCAGAGGAAGCACCACATGCTCTAAAGGCAGGCCCAGTTCTGAAACACCAGCTAAAATTGCATAAATTACTATTTTTATAACAAAATAAGCCAGATGCCAGGAGTGTGAGTCCCCAGCTTGGCCAGTTCAGCCACTCCAAAGGGTGAGGGTGAGGCAGGAGTTGCGTGGTGCTTCACTGTGGATAAGCCATACTGGTTTTTGAGCTCTTTTACATTCAATCCTTCCTAATATTTTCACTGTGTGATCCAAACCTACACCTCCTGTCTTGGCAGCTGATCAAGAAGCAGCTGGTGAATGCCATCAAGGCTCTGCAGAAGCAGTACGTGAGCTCGGACGCTGTGGTCACCAGTGATGATGGCAATGCCAACACGCTCTGCAGCGCCCTGGAAGCTGTGTTTGTGCATGGGCTGAAGGCAAAGCACATCAAGGCAGAGAGTGGGGGGAAAGGGAAGAAATCAGGGGGTCGAGGCCCCCTTCCTCAGCCAGTCTTTTGGAGCCTGCTGAAGAGCATCACGCATCGGTGAGTGGCTCTTGCTGCCGGCGGGGATTCACACACCCACATTTATCCCTTCTTTTGGTGCTGTCAGATTCAGGGAATGAGGATGGCTTGGTGGACAGATGTGCCGCTGCCCTGTCTTGTGTTCTCAGTCCCCTCAACTGCAGGAAAGGATGCTCTCACAGGGCTTTGGGGCGCTGCCCAGGACCCCTGGGAGATGGAGGTAGCGGAGTGAAGTCCCTGTGGTGTCAGGAGGGGCTGAGCCCCCACATCCCTGCTCAGCATGTGCTGGGGGTGTACTGATGTTCCCAAAAATTTGAGGGTTGAAACTGAAGGGAAATTCCTTTCTTATTTATTTCTGGGTGCCAGGCTGGATTTCTGGGCCCAGTGGACCCCAGTGACCACACTGGTCTCCAGCAGCAGCTGCTTAGGCACAACATGGGATCTGGGCTCTCTCCTGTCCTGGATCTGCTAGAACTGGTTGGCCCCATTTCCCCATGTCCCAGCCAGCCTTTCAGGAGATCTTTCCTGAGTGATCACTGTTTACTGGGGTTTTCTAAACCACTCCCTAAGTCAAGTTCACACAAGGTAAATAGCAGCCCGCACACAAATTGTTCTGAAAGTCTCATCCAACTCCATCACTGCCTCCTGAATTATGAAAGAGCAGATGAAAATAACTTTTTCACATGATATGGTGGATATTTTTGTGCCCTTTGAAGATTTTCTGTCTTGAGAGACAGATTAGGAAAGAAGTCTTACAAAATCTTTGCTCTGGTTTTTGAGGTGCGTACAGTGAGCTGGGAGCAGGGAGGATCAGGGAGTGTGGTGTCGCTGTTGGATTTTAGGGAAGAACAGCTGAATTCAGGAGTTTGGGATTACTTGAGCTCAACCCCAGCCAGGTTGTTTTTTTGGGACTGCCACAACGTGTCACTGTGTTTTGACTGCTTTTAAATTTGAGGTGAGAATTTAGACATGTGGTTGTCACCAAAGAGGATCCGGCTAGCACAAACCCCACAAATACACAAGGACAGGAATTCTTCCCTCTGCATCCTCACCCAGTGCAAGCAGTGGATGGGAGATACCTCCAAGTCAGAGAGAGAGGAGGGTCAGCCAGAGGCACAGAGCTGCCTAGGGTCTCCTTACCAACATATTTAATTTGGGCCATTCAGGAGCCATCTCCCTCCATGGAAAACCACATTTTCCATGAAGGAGAGAGATTTCCCATAGCCAATTTTATCCCAGCTCCTAAACTCTGTGTAGCAGAGCAGGTTGGGTAATGTCTGATGAAGGCTCTAGCACTCCTGCACCCCATGATGGACCAAAACAGAGCCACTCAACTCCTGTTCTGTTCTTCCTGCTCCTTTCCCAGAAATATCATCTCAGAGCTGGAACAGCTGATGTTTATCAGCACAGATGTGGGGCGCTGCCGGGCCTGGCTGCGGCTGGCACTGAATGATGGCCTCATGGAGTGCTACCTGAAGCTGCTGCTGCGGGACCAGGCCCGGCTGCACGAGTACTACCAAGCCCCAGCTCTGCTCCTGGACACCGAAGAGTGCGAGTTTCTCCTCTGCTACTTGCAGGGTTTATCGTCCTTGACCTTTGAGCTCTCCTACAAATCAGCAGTTCTGAACGAGTGGACCATCACCCCGCTGTCCCTGTCGGGTCTGTGTCCCATGTCCGAGCTGCTGGAGCCCTTCACATCCTCAGCCTCTGAACCCCACAGGAAAGCGTCGCTGGGCTCTATCTCCCAGTCCTCGGGGTCAGATGAGATCGAGATCCAAGCCCCTGTCCTGCCCATCAGCAAAGCCAGCAGCAAGATCAAGCTCACATCATCCTCGCTGAGCCTGAACACCACGAGCTCATCCCAGCTCTCATCCAGCCTGGGCTCCGACAGCCTCCCCCCGGCACCGTGCACCCACAGCCCCGAGCGTGGTGAGGAGCCGCTGTCCTGCGACTCCGACCTGGGCACGGCCACCGCCGAGGACCTGGACCGGTCCCTGCAGGAGTGAGTCTCTTCCCACTTCTCCTCTCCAAAGGGATTTTTAACCCTCTCTGGGCTCTTGTTATTTACTCTCTGTAGGCAGGAGGTCTTTCTCCCTGTTTGCCTTTAACAAGCTCTTTTTCCCTTATGGAAGGAGCTTTTCTTCCTTTTAAGAACTGTTCAGCAATGGCTTGTTGAGACCCTGCTGCCACTGCAAATGAGTTCATGGCCACTGAAGTGCGTGTGTGTCATCTTTACCAGGGCAGAAACGTCAGAAAAATGCTGCTCCCTGGTTTCAGGAATGTCACATCTTCCTGGTGTACACTGGGGGATGCTCCAGGGCTTTACATAGGGGGAAAGAAATGAGTTTGGTCGCAGGGAAGGGTTGTAATTTGCAGCTTCAGCAAATAATTCAGAGAGGGAGGTTGTTGGTTTCTCATCCTTGTGATTTATTCCTGCCAAGCATCCAGCAAAAAGATTTCCAGGGTTATATAAGCTCTGAGTAACCTGTAAATATTTTGCCTGTCACCTTTAGAGTGTGACTCTGAGGGAGCTGAGCCTTGGGGTGATGACTCTTCCCAGTCTTCAAGGAAGAGTTGGAGCTGCAGACTGTGCTTCCCCACCTATAACAGCATCATTCCCTACTTCCAGGATTTTGCATCTTCCAGTGATCTTGGAAGAACCTGCCTTGATTGGATTAAACTCGTGATGGAGACGCTCCTTTGAGTTTTAATCTTGGGCTGGTTTAATTCTGACCATGGGAACAGCCAATGCTCTGGCCAGGCTTTGCTGTTAATTGCTCATTAATGAAAACAGTTGGAATTTGGCATATGATCCAAGGCTGTATTCATGTCCAGGAGCTGTACATGGGGCTGGGGCTGTGGGGAGCACCCAGTGCTGTACCTCCATCCAACACATTATACCCCATTGAAGGGTGTAATTGGGAAATGCTCCCTTCACAGGCAGGGTTCTGCTCTGTGGGGCACAAATCCCATATTTTTCTGTTGGCATCACTAGAATTTTCCAGCCACAGTGTGCTGCCATCCCACAGAGGCCAGCAGTGACACTGAACCCTTTTTACATTGTTACGATTTGCAATATGAGGGGCTTTATAGGTTTTGGTTATTGAGCTGCCTTCACACGGATCACTTTTCCATTTCAAGGGTGTTGTCTGAGTTCAGCAAGGCCAGGCCAAGCCCTGATGCCCCAGAGGGGCAACTGCTCCCCAGCATGCTGGGCTGCTCCCCCCGGCCTCCCCCAGGCCCCCCGGTATCGCCCGCCCACCCAGCAGCGACCCAGGAGCCTCCCCCCAGCAGTGCCATTTCTGCTCGGATGGGAGACCCCGCGCCCCCAAGCCGTGGGGATGGAGATGCCAGCAGCACGTCCGGAATTCCGGCCCCTCGGGATGGTCTGCACAGAGCAGAGAGCCGTGGCACTGAGGGGAGCCAGGCTGTCCGCAGCCCCATGGCCCAGCACCTGCTCTCTCCCCTGCTGGGGTGTCCGGTAGGTGCTACAGCTCCCTCCCTTCCCATCTCCTCGGATTTGTACCCAGTGGTAAAGGGAAATAAAACTGGGGACAGCACCAATAGGCATTGCTTTTCTAGAATCAAGGAATCCCAGAATGGTTGGGGTTGGAAGGGACCTTAAAGTTCATCTCTGCCATGAGCAGGGACACCTTCTGCTAGACCAGGTTGCTCCAATCCATGTCCATTCTGGCCTTGGACACTTCCATTGCTATATTTCTCCAAACTCCCATCTTCCATGATGTTCCCACTTGGTTATCAGTGATGAATCCCACCCCATGGAGTCATGGCCATGCAGGTGCTTCAGGAGAAGCTGGATCAAAGCCTGTATTCCCTGGTGAAAGAGGCACCAAAGCTTTTAAAGCTCTGCCTGGCCTGTCAGTCATCCCTCTCCAGGAGCAGCTGCAGCAGGAAGTTTTGGGTTTTTTAGGGATATCTGGAGAGGGGTGAGCCCTCTCACAAATCTGGCCATGGGCTGTGTGCAAGCGATAAAACAGCCCCAGAGTCAAGTTTATCATAGGGGCTTTTCTTCGTTTATGGTCCACATAAGAGGAGGAAAAAGCGTTGACTGGACAGGAAACAAACTGATTTCCCAGGGGGAAAAAATCCTCCTGCAGCACATCTGTTCCCAGAGTGGGATGGCATTCCTGGGTGTTGGTCTTGAGCAGTGGCAGATTTCCCCTGCTGCCACCAGGAGATGATCCACATCCACTGGCTTTTGCTTTTAGGAAACTCTGAACAGCCCTGTCCTCTGTCTGATTTGTTACTGACTGTTCCGTCCTAGTTCCCATTGTTTCCATGCTGGTTCCCATCCTTCCCATGCTGGTGTGGGTAGGATATACCTCACACTCCCCAGACCATTTCTCCTTTTGCTCTCTGCTCCTCTCAGTTCCCTCCCGCTTATCCCGTTTCCGCTGCTTCCTTGTGGCCCAGAGCCAGTTTAACCTAATCTATGTATAACATAGTGTGTCAACAGGAAATTCCCCCTGCTCTCCATGACTCATGGAGCAACCTGCATTCCTGCCCCAGGAGTAATCCAAGAGCCACCACCCATGATCCTCTCCGCAGAGTGGTGACAGCTCTTCTGCTGTCACTGAGGTTATTCAAAATAAAGGGCTCTTGGAAGGCCGAGAAGGGGAGTTGAGAGGACATTCCTGTTGGGATGCAGCCCTGGAAGGGTCTAGGAATGCTGCTCTGTTGTGTCAGGGCACTGAGCTGGGTTGTTTTTCCTATTGGTATTTGCTCAAGGACTTGTCCCAGAACCTCTCTCCTTTCAGGAGGAATTTCTTCACTGAAAGTGTGGTCAGGTATTAGAAGGGGATGACCAGGGAAATGGTGGAGTCTCCATCAAAGGAATGCCTGGACGTGGTGTCCAGTGCCCTGGTCTGGCTACCAAGGTGGAGATTGGGCACAGGTGGGACTGGAAGGGCTTTTCTCCTGTAATGATTCTGGGATTCTTGTAGCCAGAAAAGCACCTGGAGAAGCTACAGCCACATCTTTTTTAGCTTACGGATCTCATCCCCTCCTGGTACATGCAGACAAAGGCTTCCTCTGTTTTCCCTGACTTATTTTTCCCCTGCACAGCCCAGGCCCCTGTAGCATGTTCTTGTTAGGTCTCTATTTCACCCTGGACATCTCAGTGCTGCTCCCCATCTCTTCTTTCTGGTGCTGCTGCTCCAGGTTGTGCCCTTCCATGGCAGGGCTGGAATTTCACCTCCATCAGTAAAACTCCATGTGGTCACTGCAGGGAATGTGCTCTCCTCCACAGTGATTTTAGGGGCAGTGAACAGATTGATTTTTATTTTATTTTATTATCCCACCAGAATACAATCCCACTATTTTCCAGCTGTTGACACAGTTCCATGGATCATTCTTTGATTAGAGGGAGCAGGGGACCCATCCACCTGGGAAGGGCCAACAGAAAATCAGACAGTCATAGAATGGTTTGGGGAGGAAGGGACCTTAAAACTCATCCCATTCCCAACCTCCTGCCATAAGCAGGGACAACTTCCATTAAATCCACACATCAGTGCCTGGGATTTGGGCTGCACAGGAGCAGCCTCTGAGGAGGGGTTGCTGTGGATGTGTGTGTTTGAGGGGCACAGGGTGTTTGATAAGCTTAATAATTCATAATATTTCATTTTTTAACGGAAGAGCTGGATCTCAGAAGATGATTTCTACAGACCTTCCCCTGGAGAGAGCAGCAGGAGCACGGCAGACTCCAACGGCTTCAGGCCAGAGGGGGACAGCGAGGAGCCAGCCCCGGGGCTCATCAGCGCTCTTGACTTGGAGAGGCTCTCAATGCCATCCTTGGGCACTGGGAAGCCCAAAACATCCCCAGAGCGGGAGCAGAAGGGCTTCAGTGTGGTGCACCGCAGACAGATGGGTACGTGCCACCTCCTGCTGCCCTCGTGCTTGGGGGCTGCTCCAGGAGGGGCTGGGTTGTCCAGGGACAGCCATTGGCTGGTGTGAACTGATGGCAGCACTGGGAGCTACGGAAAGCAATGGAGCCGCTTTCCCAGGCATTGCTGAGCCCAAGGAAGCTCTGGTGGGAAGCATTTTAGTGGGATAGGGTCTGTCCACCTTGCAGGACACCTTTCCTTTATCCCACTTTTTCCCAGCCTCAAAACCCAAATGTAGGTGGATGGTGATGGAGACCAATGTCCCGTCAGCTCCTGCCCCAACCCACCATGTACCAGCCCTGGCTCTCACCCCTGCCATGCCTCTGGATACTTGCTTTGAGCCCCTGTTGGCTTTTCTCTTCCCACTAGCTTCCCCTCTCTCTTGTAAACTGAGCCATCTCTTGCCCTAGGTCTTTCCAACCCTTTCCGTGGGCTGCTGAAGCTGGGCAGCCTGGAACGACGAGGAGCCATGGGGATTTGGAAGGAGTTTTCCTGCGAGCTGTCCCCGCTGGAGCTGCGGCTCTTCCTGGACCATGAGGAGCGGATCTGCGTGGAGACGTACTCCCTGCTGCGCTGCGAGTCGCTGGCACTGACCCATGCTGATGGCCGCTTCGAGCTGGTTTTCCTGGGGAAAAAGCTCTTCCTCCGAGCCCCTTCCCAGGATGAGGCTGAGGACTGGCTGGACAGGATCCGCGAGGCGCTGCACAAGTGCCGGCCGCAGCTGGGGGAGGAGGAGTGGGAGACTCTGGAGTATTCTGAGGATGGAGGTGAAGCCCAGCCTGTTCAGGGTGATTCCAGTGCTCTCCAGTACAGTGATGTGCCCGGGAACAGCTTGGACTGGACTCCAGCTCCAGAAGCAGAGCTGGATGCAATCAAAGAGGCTGTTCTGTACATGGATGTGGACAAAATCTGGGTCCCATTTATTTTTTCCCTGTCTCTAGAAACTCTGAAGTGCTTTAAAATCAGAAACAATGACAAAATTTTAAGCAACAGTTACGGCATAGAGACTATCCAGGACATCCTTCCAGACACGAGCCTGGGGGGACCCTCCTTCTTCAAGGTGATCACCTCCAAGGCTGTGCTGAAGCTGCAGGCTGAGAATGCAGAGGAAGCGGCCTCGTGGCGAGAGCTGGTCCGAGAGGTGCTCATGTCCTACCTGGAGAGCGCTGAGGAGGCACTGACCCTTGGGGGCAGCTTGGATGGGCACTCCCAGGTCGTCCTGAAGAACATCGTGAAGGAAAATGGCTTCTTGTTGCAGTACCTGGTGGCCATCCCCATGGAGAAGGGCCTGGACTCACAGAGCTTCATCTGTGCAGGTACAGAACCATAGAATGGCTTGGGTTGGAAAGACCCTAAAGCCCATCCAGTCCCACCCTCTGCCATGGACAGGGACACCTTCCACTATCCCAGGGTGTTCCAAGCTCTGTCCAAGCTGGTCTTGGACACTCCCAGGGATCCAGGCGGAGCCACAGCTGCTCTGTTTTCCGAGGAATCCCAGCAGCACAAGATCCCCTTGGTGGGGCTTCATGGCCCCAGTCAGGGGCACCTTTGGTGTCCTGTGGGCACAGCATGAGCCTCCCATGCTGAGTCCCCACTCCAGTCCAGTCATGCTGGGCTCCCATTTAAGATGCTTTTGGTACAGACAGTGGGAAACTGGGGTTGAAGCAACCTTAGGTGGATCAGGAAGCTCAGGACTCTCTGCCTGGGCATTTTGAGGCCCCAGCCTGTGGGGAAAGTGCAGTCTGGAGCAGTTTTTCCAGTAAGGCAGCACGGGAGCAGGGATTGCCATGGGTGTGACAGGCTGATTTTGCAAAACAATCATTTACCCTTCCCCTGACGCCTCTCAGAACGCGGCGAGATTCTGGTGTCACCTTCACTGACCTCCACAGGAGCTGTAATTTGCTCTTTACCCTGCTAAGTTAATTAAATTTCAGATTTCTCTTCTGCTTCAATTATATTTCTTGTACCCTCCAGCAGGTTGGGTTTTTCCTTTTAATCTCTTTCCTTTTTTATTTTTTTTTTCTGGTCTATTTGGTCTCTGCCTTCCCTTCCAGGCTGTCCTGCATCTTCCACCTCCCCACAGCTGGAAGCCACAAGCCAAAAAGACACATTCCCAGTTTTTCTGTGTAGGTGTTCTTTAGGGATCCACCTGCCCTGTTTTCACCCCAATCCCAGCCTGACACCCGATGTGTTCCCTTCCATGTCAGAGTAAGGAGCAGTAAAGGCTGTTTATTCTATTAATTCAGAAAGCAACACGTGATCTCCACATGAATATTTTGGGGGCATGAGCTCCAGCTATTCTAGAGTGTAATGGATGGGGTAGTGAAGCCAAGATGGGTTCCCCACTGCTATCATAAAGGTGTTTTTTGGGTTAATCTATCATGATCTCATCCCTTGCAGATGAGATTTTGGTACTCTGTGACAGCAGAAAAAAGCTGAGTGAAGGCAAAATAGTGCAAATCTACTGGTGGAGGTAATGGGACAGCAAGTGGGATTTAGGTTCTTCCCTAAAGCACTGGGATGTTGCCAGAATTCACTTTTCCTAAAAAAAAACCCAAACAATTGAATCACTTGATAGATAAGAGTGGGTTCACAGACAGTTCAGCTTCCTTTTTATGGCAAAAAAGTGAAGCAGCGACTGTTGAACCATCATAGGCTTAAATCCATGGGGAGGGGGCTGGAGGCCTCACACTGAACATCCTACAGGTGCTTTAGATGGTCTCTACCCTTTCCCAAAACTTAATTGTTCAATTCCATGCTGTCAAAAGTTTCTCCCCCATCGTGGCAGCGGTGGGCAGAGGCTGTGGGCAGTCTCCTCTCACCCCCTGCTCCCGCAGGCTGCTCCCGGCAGATCGGCTTCTCCTTCGCCAGGCCCAAGCTCTGTGCCTTCTCCGGGCTCTACTACTGTGACAGCTGCCACCAGGACCAGGAGACCGTGATCCCCTCCCGCCTCATCCACAACTGGGATCTGACCAAACGAGGGGTGAGTCCTGGGCTGGGTCCATGCTTAAAGCAGGGAAACACTCCAGCATTTGCTTCCTGAAGGTCCATCTGGGCATTCCCTGGGCTGGAAGTGCCCTCTCCAAGCCTCCCTCAGAGCTCTGGGGCTGCTCTGTGGTCTGTGTCCACCTGTCCCCTCTCTCTGTGCCCCAGGTGTGCAAGCAGGCCCTGAAGTTCCTCACACAGATCCGAAACCAGCCGCTGATTGACCTGAAGCTAGTCAACGAGAGCCTCTATGAGCATGTGGAGAGGATGGGGCGGATCCTGCGCAGCCGGGAGCAGCTGAAGCTGCTGGGGGATTATCTCATCATGTGCCGCAGCGGCGCCCTGAAGGAGCTCAGCAAGCGGTGAGGTCCCTCCCGGGCTGACATTCCCCTCTCTTGGCACCCTGGTGGTCTCCTGGTCCCCCTCCTCACTCACCATGGGAGCAGGGAGAGGTGCTGCCAAAGCTCAAGCTGGTTTTTCCCTCCAAATCATCTGCTCTAAGGAGTTATCCATCTGTTGGCTGGGTCAGCACAATGAGCTGTGACTCAGGAAACACCTTCCTGGCCAAGGAGCTTCTGGCCGGACAGGAAACACCTGGCAAAATAGATGAGATATTTGTTTTCTTTTTCCCCCCGCTTTGAAATGCTCTCACGTGATTTCCAGTGGTAGGATTTGGGATGTGAAACTGGGCTCTGCAGTGATTCACTTCTAGAAGCTGCTTCATCCAGGCTCCTCGTTGCTCTAAAGCTGTTGCAGGTGTGGTGGAGACCATGTGCCCCCTTCCTCTCTGCTTCTTTGCAGGCTTGATCACAGGCTTTACCTCCTGGAGTGTCCCCATAAATACAGCGTGGCTGATCTGAGGCAGGTGAGAGCTGTGCGTGGTCACAGAATTACAGAATGGTTTGGGTTGGAAGGGACCTTAAAGACCACCTAGTCCCACCCCCTGCCATCCAGTTCCACCTCCCACTAGACCAGGTTGCTCCAAGCCCTCTGGCCCAGTTGTTGGGGTTTTCCAGGTGAAAACACCCCAGTATCTGTGGGGGTGCCACGTGCTGCCCCTTCAGCAGCAGGTTCCCAACAGCTGGGTTTTTCAGTGATTCCCAAACCAGGAGCCCCATCCTGGCTGGCTGTGGGTGCTGCTCTCAGCAATCCTGGGTCCTGTTGGTGTGTGGGATGGGAGTTGTATTGGAGAATAGCCCTACCTTCAGGTGGAGCCCAAAGAACAGGTGTGACACAGCAAACCCCACTGGGGCTGGGCTCCAGGAGCGCTGACCCCTGTGTCCCCCCAGATCGCTGACGGCACCTTTGAGACCTTCCTGCAGTCGCTGCTGCAGTTTGCATCCCACCACGTCTACAGCTGTGACCTGTGCACTCAGCGGGGCTTCATCTGCCAGATCTGCAACAGCAGTGACATCATCTTCCCTTTTGAGTTTGACACTACCACCAGGTGAGTGTGAGCCACCTCTGTCCTGTCCCACTGCAAGCAGGACACCCAGGGACACAGCCTGGCTTATGCTCAAACCAACCACTAAGTTCTGTTCGGGGTCTGTGAGCAAGATCCACTTCCAAGGCATGTGGGGAATTGGAAATGGCTCTGAGGTGGTTGTGCATCCTCGTGATACCCACAATCTTGTGGTTCCCATGTCCTCAAGCATGGGAACCATATTGTGGTGCCCATTTCCTCGTGGGAGCCACATCCTCATTTTCCCCTAGTCCTTGTGGGAGTTGCAGCCTCGTGGTGCCCATGTCCTTGTGGGAGCCATGTCCTTGTGGTTCTCCCATCCTTGTGGGACTCATCCTCACAGCGCCCACATCCTCACATCGATGTCCTCATGGAATCCAACAACTCCAGGATGCTCCAAACCAAATCTGGGCTGTTTGGGGCAGGAGCAAACCATCCTCACAGAGCCAAAATGTCACTAAGAGAGGTGGCTTTGCAGACTGAAGATGCAGAGCTACCAGCACCTTTCTGTCAGCCTGAAAAGGCCGTGCTGGGTGCCAGGGCAGCCAAGGGGCTGGAGGGAGGAGGAGGAGGAAGGTTCTGCATGTCCCTGTCTTGCTCACGTGGGCCAGTGCCTCTCCCAGTCAGGGTTGGTCTGACCCCTTGCAGGGGCTGCAGGAGGGAAAGGGATGCAGCAGTGGGACTGGCCTACATCCCTCAGCAGCCACAGAAGGAAGCATGGACACACGGACACAGATTTCATAGAATGCTAAAATGGTTTGGGTTGGAGGGGCCTTAAAGCCCATCCAGTGCCACGCCCTGCCATGGGCAGAGACACCTTCCATGTCCTGTCCAAACTAGCCTTGGACACTTCAGGGCTAGGGCAGCCACAGCTTCTCTGGGAGCAGAGATGGATGGGGGGTAGCACTGTGCTGGGAGAGGCTGAGGATGTTGCCAGCAGGAGAGAGGTGATACTGACTCTCCCTGGGGTTTTCCCCTGCCCACAGACAGAGGGATGTTCCCATTCTGCAGTGGGGTTGGCGGTGAGTCAGGATGCAGCAGCTGGACAGAAGTTGGAATCAGGATGGGAATGGTACTAGAGGGAAACCCACCACCATTAGGGTCTGCTGAAGACGTCAAACCCTTCCAGCCTGCTCCATTGTAGGTGGAGCAATCAACATCTCCATGGTTATGTCATAGATTCATTCAGGTTGGAAAAGCCCTGTAAGATCATTGAGTCCAGTTACCCCAGCACTGCCAAGGCCACTACTGACCATGTCCCCAAGTGCCACATCCACACAGCTTTTAAATCCCTGAAGGGATAGTGACTCTCCCACTTTCCTGGGCAGCCTCTGCCAGAGTTGGACAACTCTTTCAGTGAAGGAATTTTCCATAATATCCAACCTAAATCTCCCCTGAGGCAACTTGAAGCCATTTCCTCTTGTGCTGTCTTAGCCTATTTGGCATTGAGCACAGTCCTTGCAGAGATTTCACAGGCTCGTGGGCTGTGTGGCATCACTTTGCCTGGCAATCCCTAAAAGTGAGCAGTAACACCCAGACCTGCAGAAAATACCGAGGATACCGGGATCTGTGGGTGTTCTATGTGTTCCAGAGCTGTGAATATTTCCCTGGAGGAGGAGCAGTGCTGCTCGATCCCCTCCCTGCCACACACAGGGACGGCACTGAGCCCATTGTCGAGGACAACAACATCCCCAGGGGAGCGATTTTCCCTGGAAAAAGAGCAGCCGGGCTCTGGAAAGTGCTGGCAGGCAGGGCTGAGCTGGCTGGCGGCTGCCCAGAGGTCTCGTGTCCCGTGGAGCCGAGCTCTGAAGTTTGTTGACGTCTTTCTCACCCTGACGGAGGAGGTTGTGCAGCAGGAAGGCGGCTCAGCCGACATCCTCGCGGAGCTAAACGCGGCTTCCTGCCCCTCTGCCCGCCCGAGGCCGCCGGGTCACACCGGCACTCGCTGCAGGATGTGTCTGCAACGCCTCAAACAATGATCCCGCTAGCGCAGGACCCTCCCCTGCTCCGGCAGCTCGGGGGGAGGTGAAGACAGGAGATGCCACTGCTTCACTCGGAACCACGCTGGGTAAAACCCAGCTTCCCAAATCCCCCCACACCTGGGGAGCAGCTGCCATCGCTGATCATCCAGAGAGGCCACGTGGAAGTGTGTTCCACCGGGGAAATGCATATTTTCCATCTCAAATCTGCCTGTCTGTACACGAGCCTTTCCCTGTCCCGGCTTTGCAGCTCCTCTCCGGACCAGAGTTTGGCTCCAGCTGTGATGCTGTGGTCTCTTTCCTGGCACTGCTGGGTGTTTCTCTGCCTGTGTCCCATGCATCTTTTGGGGAATTAAGGTGTTTTGTGCTGTTCACACATGGATTGTGCACCAGGTATTTGCACAGTGAAGGTAAATCCAGCTGCACCACTGGCATGTGGCTGAGCCACATTTTACTGCCACTGAGGAGCTGGGGATCACAACCCAAAAATTTACCTCACCCCTCATAGCAGGGACGTTTCTGCTGATGACTGAGCAGTAAAACCCTTGCCCAAGCTGGGGTCCTTCACAGCCTTCACATTCCTGCTGCTTCTAAGCCAGATCAGGAAGCTCCAACACCTCTGTGGAGCCACCTGCTCAAGAGCAGCTTCCTGCTGGCTGCCTTCCCCTTCCCTGCAGTTCCACTGTCTCCACAGTCTCCCTGCCACATGCAGGTCCTGCTGTCAGGGCGGGGTCTCCTACCCTAGCCATGGCAAGCACAGGGTCCCCTACAGCAATGCTGTCACAGGGGTTGGTGATGAGGAATCTGTGTCAGGGGCTGGTGTCATGAGATTAGTGCCAAGGGATCAGTGTCACAAGGGTTGATGTGAACCACAAGGGCTCGTTGCTGCAGGGAGTGTAGTCACACCCTCAAAGCTGTGCTGGGTGCTGGGAGAGCAGGGCACAAACCTCAGCTCAAACATCACTCCTGTCTCATGCACTGGCAGCTGCTGGCAGCGCCCACCACACGCTCCTTCCGGCCAAGCTGCTGGGGTGGATGAGGAGCTGGAGGAGCTGCTGGGGTGGATGAGGAACTGCTGGGGTGGAAGAGGAGCTACTGAGGTGGATGTTCCACTCAAGCAGCTGCTGCGTCTGTGCTCAAGGCTCCTCCTGAGCCAGGGCTGGGGCTCTGCTCAGCAAGTGCTCAAAATGCACCAGGACAGGGAAGTGTCTCCCGGTTCAGTGGGGGAAGTTTGGTCTTTGCTCTGATGTTACCATCACAGTAGGTTTGGTTTTTTCCTTCTTTTCCCAGGTGCAGTGAATGCAAAACCGTCTTCCACCAGGACTGCCACGCCCGGGCCCCGTGGTGCCCGCGCTGCGAGCGGCGGCAGCGGTACCAGCGGCAGCTGGAGGCCAGCACAGAGCCCAGCCTGTAGCCTGGCACTGACCTTGCCACTGCCCTCAGGACATGGATGGTGGGAGGGACAGAGCAGAGCCCCCCTGCCTGAGAGCCCATCCTGCACCCAGCCCTGCCCTGGGGACAGGGACAATGTGGGGTGGATGCTCCTGCCTTGTGGAGGGACCTTCTGCCCACCCAGGGCTAAAGAAAGGGGCTGGAAAAATCCATCCCCTTTCACACTAACCGGGTGCTGTTCCCTGTCACCCTTATGGTGCCAATGTCCCCTCCCAGTGGAACCCAGTGGCTCTTTAGGGTGTCATCCCAGGATTCCAGTCAAGGGTGTGGAGAACTGACATTGATCAAAGCTCTAGTTTTTTAGGATACTGAAAACTGGTATTTTTTTACATGGGGGTTTTGCACAACTGAGTTTCTCTGGGTGGTGGAGCCACACAGGGAGGGGACAAAGTGACACTTGTGCCTTTAGGGACCTGTGTGCCCCAGGGGGACCGTGGGTTTCCCGAGCGTCTCCTACTCAGAGAGCCCAGCCAGGCCGTGGCCTTCAGGAATAGTAAGGGAGAGCTGGGCCACTCCTCCCCACCTGCTGCTGCTCATCCTCGAGAGAAGTTTTATTTTCCTTTAACCCCTCCTCACACAAAAATAATTAAACTCTATTTAACAACAAGTGAAGTGGTTTCTGAATCTACTTCTATGCAATGGTACCTCATCACAGGTTGAAGCTGTGTTTGGAGTCTGTAGGAAGATGGTTGGGAATGGGGATGCACCTGTCCCTAGCCCTCTGTCCTCCATCTTCCTTGTCCATCCTACAAGGTTTCTCTGGGGCAAGTAGTTGGGGGTCCCGTCCCCATTTTCCCTGCCCCATTTTCCTTCCCAGCTGCTTCCCACTGGTGTCAGCCTCTCCCGTTGTTGTTTCCCCCACCACTCGTGCTGGGAGGACTTGGGATGTGTCCACCAACACAGTAGAACTCCGTGGGGTGGTGGGGGGACAAAAACCAGGGCAGGGCAGCTCCCATGGGACCCCCCTAATGGGGTCCCCATCCCACTGCCCATGGAGGCCGTGCCAGATCCGGCAACAGCGCAGATCCCGGCTGAGCCGCGGGGCTGGGCCCTTCCTGCGGCAGGAACCTCCCGAGGAGCCGTTTCCTCGCCGGGCGGCAGCGGGTCCCCTCCGCCACGGTCCCTTCCCGCCCGCCGAGGGGAGGAAACNCCGCCCGCCGAGGGGAGGAAACGCGCCCCAGAGCCCGCGCTGCTGTTGGGGGCCGGGCGCCCACCCCGCCGCGGAGCCCGCCCCCATCTCTCGTCGAGGCGGCGGAAACCGGGCGAGTCGGGACCGGCCCGGCGCGGGCACGAGCGGCACCGCGGGCGCGCAGCCGCCCCAGCGCCGGCCGCAGGTGAGAGCGGGGCTCGAGGGCTGTGGGGCTTCGGGAGCTCAGCGACTTTCGGTAGTTTTGGGGTGTCGGGCATGGTGGCAGGGATGGTGGCGGTGGCCCCAGGGCTGTTCCAGCAGGTTCGGGCGGTTTGCGGAGCGGCCGCGTCGGGCTGGAGCTTCGCGGGGACCCCGAGGGAGCTGAGCTGGGGGGTCCTCAGCCCAGGAGGGGTTGGGGGCTGCCGTCACCCTTTCCCTGCCCCTTGTCCCTCAGGCGGAGGCACGGGGAGGCCATGGAGGCGGCGGAGCCGGCGGAGGAGGCGCTGGTGTTGGTGGAGTACGGCTTCGAGTACCGCGCCAAGGACGGCACCTTGGTCTCCATCAAACCCAACGAGCGATATGTCCTTCTCAAACGTACCAACCCGCACTGGTGGCACGTCCGCAGGAGCGGGGACGCCCGGCCCTTCTACATCCCGGCCCAGTACGTCAAGGAGCTGCCGCCCATCGCCGCCCCAGCCGCGCTTGACCCCCTGCCATCGGGCCATGCTGCGACAGAGCCGGCCACGCTTGTCCCTCAGCCCCCGCCGGCCTACGAGTATCGCTTCATCGGCGCCGCCGAGCCGGGGGAGCCGGCAGGAGGGTGCCCGGTGCCCCGCAGGGACTCGGTGACCGGGAAGGACTCGGTGCTCCAGAGGGACTCGGTGCCTAGGAGGGACTCACCGCCATCACTCAGCTCTTTTCGGGTCCTCCCGGGGCTGACCCCGCGCCCTGCTGAGCCTG
Organism: Anthoscopus minutus; assembly: GCA_013399455.1. NCBI lineage: Eukaryota > Metazoa > Chordata > Aves > Passeriformes > Paridae > Anthoscopus > Anthoscopus minutus. The sequence continues at coordinate 24,405 of VWYI01043140.1, forward strand.
TGAGACCTTCGCAGTCCCTGGATGACCTGGCGCGGGTGACACCAGCAGCACGCAGTGTCACTGCCATGGGGGCACGCGGGGACCCCCCAGGATACGCCCGCCCTCTCGGAAAGAGCCGCTCCGAGACCCTGTGCGCGTCCAGCAAGGACGGGGACGTGGCCAGGCGGTGGCCGGGGGCCGGCCCTACAGCTCAGGTACGGTGACATCCCCTCTGCTGTCCCCAAAAGCTGCGCTGGGGGGGTTAGCGGGTGGGGGTGTTGAGACTGCGCCCCTCGGCTGATTCAGTGGCCGTGTTCCCCCACCATGACCCTGTGACCCCCAGCACAGAGTGGGGTGACACCCTGGCACCGCAGCCGCTGGTGCGACCCCCCACATTTCCCCACCGGGCTGACACCATGGGACAAACCTACCGTAGGGGTTTCCCAAAATTAACCATTTAGGGGGTGCGAGTGACCCCCCCCAACACAGGGACCCCTCCCACACACCCTCCACCCTCAGCCCCGTGTCTCAGTTCTCCCACCCTCATGGGCACCCCTGGGCTCTCCCAGCCCCCCACTCTGCAGAACCTCATGGTCCCTGGGGCGGGGAGGGGGCAGGCTCAGAGTCACCCACGGGGCTTTGGAGTGTCCCACTCCAGTTCCCGGAGTATTCTGAGATGAGAGGAGGCAGAAAGGGGTTAAAGGGGTTAACAGGGAAGTGCAGCAGCTCCTCCCTGCTGGGGCGGGAACCTCACCTGGGCGCAGCACCCATTGACCGAGGTGGGTGCTGGGTGCACCCCAGCACAGGCCAGCGTCCCGACACCCCAAACCCACGCTCACCCCACACCAGTAAGTAGCAAAGGGCTCTGCCCAGCACCCCTTGGACTGCACCTTCCCCAGGGGGGCACCCAAGGGTGGGGCTCCCCCCCAGCCACTCACCTGCCAAGGCAGGCTGGGGAACACAGGGTAAGACAGTGACAGCAGAGAGGTGGGCCCCTTGTCCCCTCCTCACTTCTCTCCAAGCACCTCACTTTGGAGTAACCCCAGGCACTTGGAGCACCCCCAGCCTGGGCATCCCCTCCTTCAAGGGGGGCTGGAAGGATTGTGCCGCCTGGAGATGTTGCTGGAAGAAATGAGGTGTTGGTGGTGGGGGGGCTGTGTTTTCCACCCCATTTTCCACCCCATTTTCACCTCATTTTACACCTTTTGCCCCAGCTGTGCCCTATGCACACCCGAAGCCACTGATGGTGGCCTCGCTCCTGCCACCATCTCCCTCCCTACCCATGAGATGGTTTGGGATGATCCCAGGGTTGTGGGGACACCGCAGTCCCAGATCAGCTTCTGGTGGAGCAGTGTGACACCAGATGGGCCACCTGAAATTCACAGGGATCATCCCAGTGCAGTTCCTGGAGCAATTCCTGCTCGGTTGGCCTTGACTTTGCCAGAGCAGGTGACGAGTGGCAGGTTGTGGATGATGGGTGACAACAACCCCAAGAGAAGCCAGTTCCTCCCTGGGCGTCTCTTCCGTTCCCAGAACCCCAGCAGGAAGCGCAGTGGGTGCGGGGCCCGGCTCAGGGTGCCAGTGGCGTTACTGGAGCCTGGTGGTGTCCCCACAGCTGTCCCCACCCTGCTGCCCCCATTGCTGCCCCAGTGTCACCGCAATGGGTGACCGGGCGCCGGGGGTTCTGCAGCAGGCCTGGAGCAGGGCATTGCAGCCGCTGCACTTGGGGAAGGTAGGCAGCACCTGAGGGTGCACCCAGCCAGGGACAGGGGGATTTTGGGGTTGCCCTTTGCCAGGCTCCCCCTTCGGTTTCTCTGGGGGTTTATGGGCACCGTGGGTGCCACAATGCCCATCCCAAAGCAGGGAGGGGCACCTAGCCCCCCCCCCGGGGGTGAGAAGCCTCCAGGGATGCACATATGGGAGAGAGGGAGGTGCTGGGGGTGCTCCATGCCGGGGATCCCCCACTGCCACCCCCATATCCCTCATCCCGAGGAGGGAAGACCCTGTGGTGGTTTCTGGCCCTGCTCACTGTGCTGGGGGGGTCGTGGGGTAATGGGGGGAGAATGAGGGGTGTCACTGAGCTACTGTCCCACTCTGATCCAGGGTGTCCCCAGTGACAGTGCACCCACTGTCATCTCCCTTGGGGCGATGGGCAGGGCTGGACCTTTGTCCCCGCAGCCATTAGTGAGAGACTCAGGCTGTAAAACTGGGGAGATCAAAGGGTGACAGGAGGGGGTTCCCTGCTTGCAGCACCCTCCTGGTCCCAGGGGACACATCCCCATACCCCAGGCATTCCCATAGGTGAGAGTCAGCCAGGCTGGTGCTGGGGATGCTATTTTGGGATGTGGTTATGGGACTGTCTGGTTCAGCATCCGGCTCTAGGCGGAACGCTGGGACTGTGGGTGCTGGAAGTGTCCCAGGGCACAGGTGGTAGGAGTGCTGGGGTGCAAGCGTGGGTGAGATGGATGTGAGTTTTGGGGTGCTGTTGTTGGGGAGGTGGGAGCAGAGGCTGGAGGTACAGGGGATGAGCAGGTTGGAGGTGTTGGGACCACAGATGTCAGTGCAGATTGTGGGTGTTCACGGTTTGGGTGCCAATGATGTGGGTGGTGGACAGAGCAGGTGATGCAGGTATCAGTGATGCAGGTGTGGATGATGCAGATGATGCAGGTGCTGGTGATACAGGTGCTGCATGAGTGGGTACCAGGGACACAGGTGTTGATGATGTGGGTGACATTGGTACTAGTGACAAGGTGCTGCTGACATGGGTGCTGATGACATGGGTGCTGATGATGCAGGTGCTGATGATGCAGTGACACGGGTACCAGTGCTGCAGGTGCTGCTGCAGGTGCTGCATACAGTGGGTCATGCAGGTGCCAGTGATGTGCTGGTTGTGAGAGTGCTGCTTGCAGCAAGTGACACAGGCAACAGTGACACAAGTGCTGGCACTGGGGACCTCGATGTCCCTCCATGTGCTCATCCCTGTGCCAGTGGGTGCTCCCTGCCCCGCTATGGGTGCCCCTCTCCACCTCCTGGCCACCTGCACCCCATCACTGGCACCTCCTGCCCCACACTTTTGAGAGCCTGGGCAGGGGGGTGACACAGCAGCCAAGGCAGGATCTGGCTCCTCGGCGCGTCACCCGTCGGCCACCTGGACACCACAGCGGGGACATCCCAGGACGCCATCCCAGCAGCAGCAGTGACACATCCGTGTTCCCCCAGGCACACAAGGAGTCAGAGGAGACAACTGATCCCATCTACCTCAATATCCAGGAGCTGCGGGAAGAGGCCACCGCCGCCAGCTCGGCCCCAGAGGAGCCTGGCAGCTCCGTGTTGGACTGGGAAACCCACACGGACACGGACAGTGGACATTTGTTCTATTATAACCCGGTGACGGGCGAGACCACGTGGGATTGTCCCTTCAGGTGGGCGGCCGATGGAGTGAGTCCTGCCGCCTCTCCCGCCCCCTCACTCGCACACAGCCCGGAGCTTCCCGAGTGGGAACAGCACGTGGATGAAGGAAGCGGACAGACTTTTTTCTATAATTCGGTGACAGGTGAGACGTCGTGGGACCCCCCCACTGCGGGAGACACAGGCAGCCCCCGGGAGATGCACCCTGGGGGGACGCGGTACGGTCCCATGGAGCAGAGGGTGAGCACCCAGCGAGGCGCGGGAATGGTCTTGGAGTGGGAGCAGAGACAGGGATGGGAATGAAGGTGAAAACGGGATGGGATGAAAATGGAGACAGAGACAGATATTGGGGTTGAGAAAGGTATGGGAGATGCAGTGGAGATGGAAATGGAAACAGATGGAGACAGATGGGAATGGAGATGAAGACAGATGAGGATGGATGTGGGTGTGGTAAAGGATGAGAATGCAGATGGAAACAGATGGGATGAAAATGGAGGCAGAGCTAAAGATTGAGAAAGGATGGGAGATGCAATGGAGGTGAATATGGAAGCAAAGATGGAGATGAGGGATGAAGACAGAAAATGGAGATGGGAACAGACACAAGGATGTAGCAAGGGAGGGGAATGGAGGTGGAAACAGGGATGGGATGGAGGTAGGGATGAAATTGGAGATGAGAGACAGGGATAGGAATGAAGATGAAGGTGCAGATGAAGATGGAGATGGGAATGGAGACAGGGATTGAGATGGAGATGGGAATGGAGATGATGGAGATGGGGCAGCTCCCACCTGGGTGAGCAATGCAGGGATGCAGATCTCTTGGTTGGGCACAAGATCTTGAACTGTCTCTTCTCTCCAGCCACCCACTCCAGAAACAGATTATCCTGACCTGTCTCCAGATGAGCTGGAGTGTTATCCTGAGGAGGACTATTCGCCCGTGGGCTCCTATGATCAGGGGGCTTCTCTCTGCCTGTCCTCGAGGCGCCCCGAGGAGCTGGGTTCACCCCCAGGCTGGTATGGGCACAGCCAACCCGAGAGTGTCATGTTCTACCCTGAGCACTTCAGGCCTGATACGGTACGGGATAGGGATGGAAATAGGGATTGGGACAGGGTTGAGGATGGGGACAGGGATAGGAACTGGGATGGGGACAGGAATGAGTTATGCACAAGGACAGGAACAGCAATGGGCATGAGGACAGAATCAGGGACAAAGATGCAGACAGAGGTGACACTGCCTTGAATAAATATTCTCACAAGCCCACAGTGCAGGAGGTGCATGGGCTCTGGGGTGCCATGGATGCACAACACAGCCCCCTCATGGCAGGGACACCTCAGGCATCACCTGTCCTCTCTCTGCCCAGGTGCCATCAGGGGGCCGCCAGGAGCGGGCCAGCAGCAGCTCCAGCCAGGACAGCGGGCTCTTCGCCTGGCATGGCACCGTGTCACCAGCACCGGGCAACAGGGAGGAGAAGGTGAGCACCCAGGGAGGGGCACCCAGCCTGCCCTTACCCCAGCACCAGGGATAGCAAGGGGCATATTTAACACCCTCACCTTAACTTGCCAGTTTAAAAACCTTGAAAAAGCCGGGGTGCTCAACCGAACCAAGACTGTGGACAGAGGGAAGCGGCTCCGGTAGGAACATCCCAGTGTCTCCTGCCACTGGAGACAGGAGTCCAACAGGGGGAAGAGGCTGTGCTATCCCACTGTGTGACCCCTGCTCTCCTCCCCAGAAAGAGCTGGAGCTCCTCTTGGACAGTGCTGGAAGGGGGAATCCTCACCTTCTTCAAGGATTCCAAGCACTCAGCTGCCAGTGCCTTGGTAAGAGCCCCGGTGGCCTTGGGACAGGGCAGCTCCCATGGGATGGGATCAGTGTCCATGGGTAAGGGCCAGCACCCATAGGACTGGGCCAGCACCCATGGGACAGTGTCAGAGCACCTGGAGCTCCTGAGAGGCAGCAGGAGGAAGCAGATCCGGCTCCAGGCCATCCCCCACCCCGGGTCCAGTTCTCCTCCCGCAGTGCCCAGCAGCTGCTGCCGGATGCAGAAGTTGCCGTGGGTCTTGCAACACCCTGTGATGACAGTGACAGGCGAAGACAGGACACCCACAGCTGGGGGAGACAGTGCTGGCTTCACCTCAGGGGTTCAGGGCTCTGTCTGGGGGTGCAGAGGCTCTTGGGGAAGGGGGACTGTGGTCAAAGCACCCCAAAACCCAGGGCATGAGGAGAAGCAGTGGGTCCAATTCTCTCCCCCTGCAAAATCCCCCTCCTTGGGGGCAGCCACCCTCCCCCTACAGTGTCACTGACAAGGACCCCAAAGTTGGAACCCCCTGGGGTCCCTGGGGAGGGCTGGGAATGTCTCTTGAGGTGATGCCAGCCCTAGGACCTGTCTGTCCCCAAGCTGGTGGCCATGACCCTCACCCCACCACAGCAGTCCTATGTCCTAGTCCTGCAGAGACCATAGGAGGGGACAGAGGGGTCCCACAGAGGACATCTGGCAACCTTGCCTTGGAGGAGGGCAGCCCACACCCCCCAGCAGCATCCTGGTGTTCCTGTGCCCTATGGGCTCATCCCCTTGTCCTCACAGAGGCACCCCAGCACCCTGACCACCCCCGAGCACACGGTGGAGCTCCGCGGGGCCACCCTCACCTGGGCCAGCAGGGACAAGTCCAGCAAGAAGAATGTCTTGGAGGTGAGCAGGTGACAGCAGGAGGGACACTTGTCACACCCCAGGGTCCACACGTGGGCCACAGGGCAATGCCACACCTGCCCAGTTCATCCCAGGAGTGCTGCCAGGGGTAGAAGTGGGGACACTGGGAATGTGCCGGGGTGAGGGCACAGGGACACTGCAGTGCCGATCACTGTCCCGTTCTTATGGGAACGGAGAGGTCACCAAGGGACATCCTGGCTCCCAGAGGGGCTCTGCACAGGGCAGAGATGCTCCAGCCACTCCAGCTCCCTGGCAAACGGCGCCATTTGGTGTCACAGGAGTTGGTGCCGGGCTCAGCCACATCCTGGTTCCTAAATCCGGGTGGTTGTGGCAGCCCTGTGCCCTTTCCCTGACCTTTGTTGCTCCGGCAGCTGAGGACGCGGGAGGGCTCAGAATTCCTCATCCAGCATGACTCGGAGCAGATCATCACCGCCTGGCACAGAGCCATTGCCGACAGCATCAGCCGCAGGGTGAGCAGGGCCCCGTCCCCGTGGCCACTCTGGGGCCGGGCCCCGGCATCTCACGGCGCCCCTTCCCTAGGGCTCCGACATCCCTGCAGAGGAGGAGGCCGAAATTCAGGCTGAATTCGGCTCCCGGGAGAAGCTGGGGGGCTGCGAGGAGAGGAGGGCAGGTGAGCACAGGCACCTGCGATGGGCACGGGAGACCCAGCCTGCGAGTCCCCGGGGGTGTGACACTGGCATGCCCTGGTCGGGCCCTCGAGATGGTGCTGACTTGTGCCATGTCCCCACCAGCGGCCGGGCAGGTGATGGGCAGTGCTGAGAGTGACATCAGCAGAGTCCGGAACAAACTCCGCAAGTTCCTGCAGAGGCGGCCGACGCTGCAATCCCTGCGGGAGAGGGGCTACATCAGGGGTGCGTGGGGGGGATGGACTGGGGGGGGGCTGGGATGGGGCTGGATCAAGGATACGTGCTGGGATGATGGTAAATCCTGAGTGGGTGCTGAGATGGTGCATTGGGATAGGGCTTATCAAGAGTGGTGCTGGAACGGGGCTGAGTCCCTCAGGATGTCTCCAGGCTGGAGCATGGGTGGGACAGCCAAGGATGGAGCTGGGACGGTCAGGGGTGGAGCTGGGATGGAGCTGGGACAGCCAGGGATGGAGCTGGGATGGCCAGGGATGGAGCTGGGATGGTCAGAGTGGAACTGGGAAAGCCAGGGATGGAGCTGGGATGGCCAGGGATGGAGCTGGGACGGTCAGGGATGGAGCTGGGACACGGGATTGAGTGACCAAGCCCAACCCTCAACGTCTTGGTGATGGGCTTGGGAGTGTCCCATCACTTCCAGCTACTCTGGTGGGACACTCCTATGGGAACAAGGCCCTCTGTCTCCAACCCTGTCCCTCACTAGCTACTCTCCTGGTGTCCCCTGGCCATGCTCATGTCCCTGCTGTGTTCCTAGACCAGGTTTTTGGCTGCTCACTGCTGGCGCTGTGCGAGCGGGAGCGGGGCACGGTGCCACACTTCGTTTTGCAGTGCATCTGGACTGTGGAGAGGAGAGGTACTGCCCTGGGGACAGGGACAGCCTCGGGCACCAGGATGGGGAGATGGGGACAGTTCTGGGGACAGCCTACATGGAGTGTTTGGGTTTTCATTGGAAGCCTGGTGCTGGCTGCTGTGGGTACCGATACAGCTGTACTGGTCACTGTCACCATGTGCCACCTGGCTGTGGGCATCCTCCAGGGGAGGATGTCCCCAGTAGGGACACATGGGGACCTGGAGTTCCCTCAAGAGTGCCTAATGTCCCATCCCAGGGTGGATTGTTTAACTGGGAGCTTTCCCCCATCTCCATCTGCCCAGGTCTGGACATTGATGGGCTGTACCGGGTCAGTGGCAACCTGGCTACTATCCAGAAACTGCGCTACAAGGTGGAGCATGGTACGGTCACCTGTGGTGACAGTGGGGGATGAGGGAGTGTAATGCCCCTTTCAGGGGCAGAGGGACAGGGCTGGGATTGGGGAGGGGGCAGCTGGGGACCACCACCCATCCCTGGGGCTCTGGACACACCTGAGATGCTGCCCCACCCCCAGACGAGCATCTGGACCTGGATGATGGGCGCTGGGAGGACATCCATGTTGTCACTGGGGCACTGAAGCTCTTCCTGCGGGAGTTGCTGGAGCCACTCGTCCCTTTCAGCCACTTTGACAAATTCATCGCTGCCATCAGTGAGTATGGGATGGGGACAAGGATAGGGATGGCATGGCATGGCATGGAGACAAGGAGGGGAACTGGGAGGGAATGGAGATGGGATGGGGTTGAGTATAAGGATGTGGCTAGGGACAGGAATGAGAAAAGGGATGAGACTGGAGACAGGAACTGGGATGGGGTGGTGGTGATGGAGAGGGGATTAGGATGGGGACAAGGATGGGATGAGGATGGGAATGGAGGTGGGGACAAGGATGCTGTCACTGCTGGAGCCAGCACCCCACCGTGCCCTCTGTCCTGGCAGAGATCCAGGAGCCATCCCTGCGGGGCCGCTGTATCCGGGACCTGGTGCTGTCTCTGCCACCTGCTCACCATGACACCATGAAGGTCCTTTTCCGCCACCTCTGCAGGTGACACCCGCTTATCCCCCCCAAACCCAGCCTGCTGCAGGAAGGCAGAACAGGACTCTGGGGACAGGCCCCGGGGTCAGGGCCATGCCAGTGCTACGTCCCTTGTCCCTGCAGGGTGGTGGAGCACAAGGAGGAGAACCGCATGTCAGTGCAGAGCGTCGCCATTGTGTTCGGCCCCACGCTTCTGCGGCCGGCCAGCGAGGAGGGCAACATGGCCATGCACATGGTCTTCCAGAACCAGGTGGTGGAGCACATCCTCAACCACTATGGATACATCTTCCCAGACGGATAAACCCTGGGGACACACGCGGGGACAAGCCCAGCAGCGGGGACTTGATGGAGCAGTGTCTCCAGGAAGGACTTGGCCATGTGTCACCTCGGTGGTGGCTCCATGAAGGGCAGTGCAGTGACCCGGCTCAAGGGAGGGGCACCTGGTGGGTCCTCCTTGGCCACCCTGTCCCACCAGGGCCAGATCCAGGGGGTTGAGCCCCGGGGGTGTTGTGGGGCTCAGTGGGGTTCCCATGGTCAGTGGAGCCCTGCAGTGCCCAGCTCGCCGAGCCAGCATTCCCAGGGTGGGAGCAGGGAGTGTCCGGGCAGGCCGTGCCCGCTGGACGCTGGCACTGGTGGGCAGGCAGGGAGAGGCTGGGCAGTGCCAGGGCTGGAGCCCCCCGTTCCCGAATAAAGAGCCCATTCACACACAAGGGTGAAGAGTGTTGCTGGCAAGACATGGGGACATCCCAGGGACGTGGGTGGCATAGCAGGGGCTCAGTGCTCCTTGGCTCCTGGTGACCCTTGGGGACACCACATGGCCTTTGTACCCCCTGAGCATGACAGGACCTGAGACTGCAGGACACAGTAGTGACCTGGAACACCATTCCTGGCTGGCATCACCACTGTGTCACCACAAATGTCACCACAGACAGTGAGATGTGATGAGAGCCACATGGTCATGGGACATGAGTTCCCATCACCCAGAGCCATCTCCTGGGACAGGGGCACTTTTGGTCATGATGGTGCCGGGCTGGGACAGAACCAGGGCTGGATGGGACATGAAAAGGATGGCAAGGGACAGGACTGAAGTGCTTGGCGACATAATGGGGACAATGAAGGGCATGGCAGGGACATGAGGAGGAGGTGTGGTGACATGGGACACATGTCCCTTGTTTTGAAACACAGCAAGGACAGCACAGGGCAGCAGTTTGGGACATGGGGATGGCTCGGGTACAGAGGGGACGCTTGGGGATACAGCAAGGGCACTTTGAGGTGTGGTGGGGATGTGTGGGGATGTAATGACACCAGAGTGCAGGGAAGTGGGGACACTCTGGGACAAGACAGAGACACTTCGGGGTCCAGTGGGGTCATTTCGGGGCACAAGGATTTTCAAGACACAAAGGAAAAGTTGAGGAGTGCAGGAATGGTGGTTTGGGATGCACTGAGGCCAATATGGGATGCAACTGGGACACTTTGGAACACGAGGGGACACAACTGGGGACAGGAAAGGGACTATTTGGAATGCAGGGGAGAAATTTGGGGGCACAAGAGTATACCTTGGGGGACAAGACAATGCTTCAAGGGCGCAGCAGGGGCACTTTGGGATGCACTGGGGCCACTTCGGAGCACAAGGAAGTGCTTTGTGACAAGAGGGGATTCTTCAGGAGTACAGTGGGAGTGCTTTGGGACATTTTGGGACAATTTTGGATGCATGGGAATCACTTTGGAACTTTGGAAGGCGTAGGGGACCCTCGGGGCGCTGCGGGGCGGGAGGGGGGGGCGGTGCCAGGGGCAGAGCACGGCCGA
>VWYI01043140.1:55293-119769 GCA_013399455.1 Anthoscopus minutus
AGACCAACCCCCCCGCACCGCCTCAGACCTCCGACACCTCCCCCTGCAGTACCTCGAGACCCGGACCCTGTCGCCGGTACCGCAGCAGACGCCAGCACCCCTCCTCGGGACTGCTCCGGAACCTGGACCGGGACTCGGTACCGTCACCGGCATCCCGGGCCTGAGCCTGGTATCAGCAGCGGCTTCTCAGGACCCACTCCCGACATCGGCAGCGACCCCCGGATCCTCGATCCCCAACACTAACCCCGGTATCGACCCCGACCCGCTGTATCCACCCCTGGTACCGCCCCGAGACCAGGACCGGGACCTGGCACTGCAGGACTCACTGCGGTTCTGGCACCAGCAGCTTTGCGCTGCCCCCGGTACTGCACAGGCCTCCCCGGACCCATTCTCGGCTCCATTCCAAGTCCCGGGACGGGGACGCGGTACTGGCACCGTCATCCCGGGACTGACCCTGTATTGGCACCAGCAACCCAGGACACGTGCAGTTCTTCCTTGAGCCTCAGTGTCGATCCCCGGTACCACAGCGGCATTTCGGGCCTGGCCCTTGGCACTGCCCCGATCCCCCGATCCCATCCGTGGCACTGACCCCGGTACCGTGACCCACCCCCAGTGCCAGCACTGGCCCCGCTACGGATCCTCCAGCCCTGCACCAGCCCCAGGGAGTGACCCTGGCACCAACCCCCCCCACTACCCTCCCGGAGCACCCCACAAGGGCACACGGGCGTCCCCAACAGCCTCCCTGCTCCCCTGCTGTGCCCTGTCCCTTACGGGACCCCCCGGTGCAGGTCCGGGGGAACACAACCACACCCCCATAGGCAGCACTCGATGGCAGGGCAGGGATTTATTGTCCGGGGGGAGCAGAGCAGGGCTGGGGTCCCACGGGCACTCGGGGGGGCTGGGGAATGGGAGCTGGGCGGGGCACAGGGGTCCCCGGGGACACCGCTAGTCCTGGGCACTCCCTGGCTCCTGGGCCTGGCCTGGCTCCTGCGTGTCCCCCTCGGCAGGTGGCCGTGTCCTCTTGAAGAAACCGGTCTGGAAGGGGACACAGTGACAGTCGGGCCCTGGGGGACCTCTTGGCACCAGCCCCAGGGATCCCACATTATTAGCCCTCCAGAGACCCCTGTGGCACCACCCCAGGACCCATGACATCACTCCTGAGGGACCCCGTGGCAGCAGCCTCTGGGGACCCCACAGTGCCACCCACCTGGGACCACAGGGCTCGTGCTGCTGTCCCCACGTCCTGTCCCACAGGCCGCACCCCCAGCACTGTGTCCGATGTTTCACGGTCCCTCTAGTGCCAGTGAAGCCTCACCACTATGGTGGATGTCACCAGTGTCCCCAGTGTCCCCCTGTGCCTACTCACCTTCCACATGAGGAGGATGAGGAGGGTGAGGAGCAGGAGCCCAGCCAGGACCCCCAGCACCACCCACCACACTGGCACAGCCCCCTCGCCCCCGGGGCTGGCACGCACCACGCAAGTTTCTGTCTGCAGAGAAACAGGTGGGTGACACCGCTGCCACCGTGGCCTGTCCCTGTGTCCCCACACCCACACCAGCCCTACCTCAGCCTTGCCCGTGGGCAGGACTCGGGGCTGGACGCGGTAGGGCATGGCCGAGGTGTTGAACCACGCTTGTGACCGGATGACGAACTGCGTCAGGAGGTGCTCCGGCTAGGGACACGTGAGGGGACACACGGGGGACACATGGGAACCTGGCATCAGGGGTGCTGGAAGCTGACAGGGCACCTGTGACCCCACACATAGTATCCCCAGGGTGCTCTCTGGGGACCGCAGTGCAGGAGGGGACATTGCAGGGATGCCCTGGGGCCACGATGCCACCCTGTCCGCCCTGTCCCCAGGAGGGGACAGTACCTGCTGCAGGGTGTCCTTCCAGAGTAGGGCGTGGATGCTGACCAGTGCCCGCTGGTCCTTGCCCAGGCTGGGTACGTGGCAGGTGATCTCCACGCACGTGGCGTTGTCACAGTCCTGAGGGACACGGTGGGTGCTGGTGGGGCCCCCACGCCAGGGGACACTTCCAGCCCTGTGCCCGCCATGGGCTGCAGGTCCCCAAGGTCACCTAAGGGATGCGGCGCCATTCTGGCACCTTCAGCCCTGCATCCATCACAGTCTGCAGGTCCCCAGGGCCACCCGCTCACCACACGGACGAGGTCCCCCAGCCCGGCTCCCGGCGGCGGCTCCGCCTCCCGGCGCTCTCGCTGGTGGGTGCCGTTTCTGGGCGCTGCGGCCGTCGGACGGGAAATCTCCAGCTGGAAGGGGACACAGGGGTGACATCCACTTCCCTGATATGTCCCAGCGCCCTCCAGTGCCGCAGCCCCTACCTGGGCGGGGTTGAGGGCGGGGTGGTGGGAACAGTTCATGCCTCCCTCGGTGCCTAGCTCCAGCAGGTAGAGCAGGACGCTGTCGCCCAGCAGGTGGGGGACGGCGAGGCTCAGGGTGATCCCACTGACGGTGCCGGGACCTTTGTTGTGGAGCTGCGGGAGGACGATGGGGTGAAGCCCAGCACAGGGATGACGCCGGAGAGGGTACAGAGGGGACATCCCCTGAGCACCCGCAGGTGCTGTGTCCTACCTCATAGACGTGCTCCACTTTGATGCCGTGGTCCTCGAGCTGCTGGCTGCCCTCCACCCTGTGCCAGCTCGTAGGCAGCACCGTGATGGCAGGCAGGGAGTTGCTGGTGGGAGAGAGGAGTCAGTGTTGCCCTTTTCCCGCCCATTATCCCTATGTCCCCCAGGCCCTCACCCTCGCAGTTCCATCTCTGCCTCTGCCTCCACGGGCACTGACACTGTCACCGACGCGTTGCTGGGGCTGGGGCTGTTCTTGCTGTGGGGACACAGCGAGATGAGGGATGGGCACGGAGTTTGGGGACATACTGAGGGCACTGTGTCCGAGGTGCTGGTGTCCCAGCAGTGGGTGGGGGACGGGGACAGCGGAGTGTCACCTCCGCAGCTGGAGGTGGAAGGTGATGGCATCTCCCATGTCCTCCAGCCCGGACACACTCAGCTTCATGTCTACGGTGATCTGGGGGACAGCAGAGGAGAGGGGCAGGTAGGTGACCAGCCCCAAAGGGGGACAGGTACACCAGGGACCCCCAGCCCCCTTACCCGGGCCCCTGCTTTCATGGGGTTGCCCAGCTCACAGAGCACCACGTTGGTCCCATTCTCTTTCTTGGGGTAGCAGCTCAGCTTCTCCTGCCCCTGTAGGGTGGGGACATGAAATGGGGACACATCATGGACCCTGCCACAAACTAGCCAAGCTGGGGACCTGCATGAGCTGATGGCAGGGCTTGAGCTCCACATCCCAGGCACCCCTGGACACCCATCACCAGCGGGGACCCTGTGGAGAGTGACGGCCACCAAGAGCAGGACATGAACCCCCCAACCCAGGATCCCTGGGCACCCAACCCCACCAGGCAGTCCCATGGAGGATGATGGGGATGAAGGACACAGTGTGAGTCCCCCGGTTTGGGTCGTCCCCTGTGCAGGGCATCCCCTGACACCCATCACCACTGGGCACCCCCATGGAAGGTGACAGCCACCAAGGGCGGAACATGAGCCCCCCACCCCAAACACCATCATGAACAGAATGTGAACCCCCACCCTGGTCACCCCTGTCACCCCCACGTGACACCCACCGGGATGGTGCTTTGGGCAGCTTGGTAGTGGGTGCCAGGGGGCAGCTGCACCCTCAGCTCAGCCTCGAAGGCGCCTTCACCCGTGTTGGTGGCATTGGCACGCAGGGACAGCGCAGCCTCCGCCCCGATCAGCAGGCGTTGGCTGGGGCTGGGGGACATGGGGACAGGGCTCAGCACCCCATGGGGACACCGAGCACTCCCTCACCCCCCCGGTGCTCACGTGTCGGCAGCCAGGTGGAGGTCGGGGACACAGAGGTTGTCATCACCACAGTCCTCCAGGATGATGTGGGTCTGGGAGACAGGGAGAGAAAAGGGGGACGCCCCCATCTAGGGTGAGGTTTGGGAGAAGTCATTGGGGCCATCCCGGGGAGGGGTTGGCCTGGTGGAGGCACCGGAGGGGACATCCCAGAGGGAATGCATTTGGGACAGCAGAGTAGAGCAGGGACATACCAGGGAGAGACCAGGTATGGAGGGCAGGGAGGTGATACCTCTGCAAGGGAAGAATGGGGACAGCAGAGGGGACACCCAGGGACGACTGGAGACATACTCTGAGACACACCAAGGAGGGAGCAGGGACAGCAATGGAACATCCTGGGGAGGGACTGGGGATGGCAGAAGGAACAGAAGGGACATTCTCAGGGTTGGGAATGGGGACAGTGCTGGGTACAGAGGAGACATCCTGGGGAGTGACTGGGGACTGCAGGGTGAGCACAGATGGCAGAACAGGACGGACATGCCAGGGAGTGGCAGGAACAATGTGGGGGCGCATTCCACATCCCCGTGGAAACTGGGGACAGTCGGGGGGACAGGGGCAAAGTCACAGGAGAGTGTTTGGGACACTGGCACAGGCTGGGGGCCCCAGAGGTGGGCACACCCGGGCTGGGGGTACCCACATGTGCCTTGGCTCAACTGTGGGGATGAGCCCACCCCGTGTCACCGTGGTGACATCCCCCCACAGCCATGTCCCCCATACCTGTGCCTGTACCAGGGTGTCCCCGTAGAGTACCAACCCTGCAGCCTCTCTGGGCAGCGTCAGGGCCACGCTCAGGGCCACCGGGCTCAGCTTGTCCTTGAACTCGGCCTCATCCTGGANCCGGTAATCCCCAATCCCCATCCACATCTCCATTCCTGTCCCCCACGCTCGATGGCTTGCCCCTGCCCTCTGCCGCGCTGTCCCTGTGCCCCTACCCGCAGGTAGGCGGTGAGGTTGCTGCACACAGGGCGTGTCCCCGGTGCCACCAGCAGCTCCTCCTTCCAGGACGATTGGTGTCCGTGCAGCAGCAGGACCCTCCGTGACGGCCGGGTCTTCAGCCGGTCCAGCTGCAGCTCAGCCTCCAGGCCTGGTGGGGAACAGGAGGGTGGCACTGGTGACACCCGCAGTGACATCCCAGCGGTGCCCGTGTGACAGCAGTGCCCCCTGGGTGACACTGGCACTCACGGATGCTCTGCGGGATGTGCTGGCCCGTCATGCCGACGCAAAACACCACCTGGAAGCTGCAGAGGGACAACACCCACAGGTGCTCAGAGACCTGTCCTGTGCCCACGGTGATGTCCCCATAGTGGTCCCACGGCAGTGTCCCCTCACCAGCTGACACGGACACTGGAGTCAGGCAGGACACAGTCCAGGATCTCAGGGTTCAGCCCGTCGGGGACACTCAGCTGGGTCTGGGCCACCACCACGGGAAGTCCCCTGAGGCACGGGGACATTGCTGAGGTGCCAGGGGACCCAACAGGGAGCCCCGGGCCACCGCAGGGACTGGCACTCACTGGTACACGGCCACCTTGGCCGCCCCGTAAGCCCCCACGAGCAGATCTGCAGGGACAAGTAGAGGGTCGGTGCCGGGGTGGCGACACCGGGGTGGCGACACCGGGATGGCGACACCGGGGTGGCAGGGCGGTGTCGTGCCGGGGCTGTACCCGCGTAGCCGTTGCCGTCCAGGTCGGTGGCACCGCGCAGCGCGAAGCCGAAGGCGGCGGGGCCGGGGAAGGGGCTGTTGAGGCGCTGGGTGGGCACTGGCGCCAGCCCCTCGCTCTGCCCGCGGAAGATGAAGACCTGCCCGCTGCCACTGTCACCCCCCTGCGGGGCACCCACGGCCACGTCTGGGGACAGAAGGGGCGTGAGTATCCACACGTCCTCTTCTGCCTCAGTTTCCCCAAGGCGCGGCACCGGTGGGTGGCACATTCTCCTCCCCATCCCGCCGCGCTGTTACCGCCGAAGCCGTCCTTGTCCAGGTCCCCGAGGCTGGCGATGGCTGCGCCGAAGCGGCCGTAGGGGTGAGTGCCCGTCAGGGTCTGAGGGGGCCCGGCGAGGGGCTGTTTTCCCCGCCCCAGGTAGAGGTAGAGGCGCCCCAGTTCGCTGCGCTGCCCGTCGGAGCGCCGGGCCATGTACAGGGGTGCGCCCACCAGCAGGTCGTCCCGCCTGTGCCCGGGGCGGGGTCAGGGTAAGGGTCAGCAGGTTTGGGATTTGGGAGCACCCAGCGGTGCGCCAGGCGCGGGGCAGCACCCCTGGGTGTCCCCATGTAGGAGGGGACGACTGTCCCTGCTCTTACCCGTCCCCATCGACATCGGCCACTGCCACCGTGTGCCCGAAGTACGAAGCCACCTGGAAAGTGTTCGGGTAGACGGTGGCACCAGGGGTGGAGAGACCAGGGCACAGAGAGGGGCCGGGGGAGCAGGGGGGTGCTGCTCTGGGATGGAGGCAGGAGTGCTGTGGAGCACCGAGTGCTGGGGATGGCACAGGGCAGAGGTACCTGCTCGCTGGCGATGCCCCGCAGCCAGCGCAGGGTGTCCCCCGCAGTGAAGATCTCCACCTGCCGAGGGTGGTGTCAGACGCCAGGTCCAGCCCCGGATGACACATGGCAGTGGTCCCTGGTGTCCCCTCGGCCAGGCACCGGCACCGAGCACTCCGCAGCACTCACCTCACCCCTCGTGTTGCTCTTGTTGGGGACCCCCACCACGTACTCTGTGAGGGATGAGAGCCCTGAGTGCACCCACCGGGACATTGAGGGGGGCATGGGGATACCCCCGATATTGGGGTGGGCACAGGGATACCCTTAGTGCGACATGGGGGCATGAAGGCAGAGATGGATGGGACCCCTGTCCTGGCACAACCTGTCCAACCCCCTTGGGAAGGGAAGCAAGGTCACTCTGGAGCCCCGGGTGCCTCAGCCCCATCAACCCCTGTTCCCTGCACGCCCAGCCCTACCTTTAGTTTTGGGGTTGCCATCAAATTCGCCCACAGCCACCGAGTACCCTGCAGGGAGATGGGCACTGGTGACTCTGGAGTATCCCAGCAGGAGCTGGCAGTGGGGCAGGGTGCCCGTGCCCGCTGCTCACCCCGGTACCCGTCCTCGTAGTCCCCGGACACCGGCTCCGTGGGACGCCCGGGACTTCCCAGCCACAGCAAGGACGTGCCGAGGAAGCGCCTGAGGATCTTGTCCAGCTCCACCGAGTACACGAGCCCTGGGGGACACCGCGGCGGGGAACACCAACACTGACGGGGCACCAGCTGCCACACGCCCTGGACTGCCAGTGCCACTGCGGGTGGCACTTATGGGGTATCCCATCCGGGGTGCCCTCCTCCAGCCGTGCTCACCCAAAGGGAGCACCCGGAGAGCATCAGCCGGGGTGGGCAACGCCGGCAGGACGGACTCACCCGTGAAGTAGTACCCGCCGGGGGCACCCAGCACCAGCGTCCCATCCTGTGGGAGGAGCTGGTTCAGCACCACCCCGGGGCACCCTGGCATCCCCTCAAAGCGTCTTCACCCAAGTATCCCCCACCCCAGTATTTCCCATCCTGGCATATTCTAGCCCAGCATCTCCCATGCCGGCACCCCCACCCCAGCAGGCCCCCACCTCTAGGACCTCGCTTTCCGGAATTCCCACTCCAGCATCCTCCGTCTCAGCATCCCTGCCCGAACATCCCCGCCGTGACACCCAGGTACCATCCTGGCCATACCCTCTGCATCTCTATCAGCACCCAGTGGGCATCCTGTGGGGCATCCCGGCGGCGCCGCCCCCCGATCCCCCCAAGGTGTCCGAGTCCCCCAAGCCCCTCAAGTCCCCTCTCACCGGGGTGACAGCGGCGCTGAAGCCGATCTCGCAGTAGCGCTTGTCGTGCACTGAGGGCACAGGGCAGCGTCAGACGGACGCGGGGTTGGGGGCACTGCCCGCTCCCCGGTCCTCCCTCACCGTAGTTCCTCTGGCGGTAGGTGCTGGCCATGGTCTGGTCGCGGCAGGGCGAGTACCACACGGCGCGCCCCTGTCCCGGGCTCCGCACGAAGCAGGTGCCCGTCGGGGTGCGGAACGCCTCCTGCTGCCCCTCCATCGCGTTCCAGTGCTGCAGCGGGGCACAGACCTGGGCACGGCGATGGGACCGGCTGGGTGCCTACCCTGCCGCCACCCATGGCCGCCCACATCCCCTCGGCATGCACCCACCACCAGTTTGCCGTCCCAGCTGGTGACGGACGCTCCCAGCCACTGGTGCGACTTGAAGGTGCGGAGTTCCAAGGCGCCCTGGCTCTCGCTCTCGTCCCCTGGGAGAGCGGGAGAGGGGAATGTGCGGAGCTGGAATCCCCGCCGCGCCCACCCACCCCCCCACGGCGCCCACGTACCCTCAGTGTCGATGGGGAGGGGGTGACAGGGGGTCTTGTTGGGGGGCCAGGAGCAGAGGAAGACGGCGCCGGGCTGAGCCACGCCGGGCTGGGAGGTGTTGGCACGGGGGGCCCCCACAGCCAGGCTGAGGCTAGAGGCAGAGCGGGTGTCAGGGTCGGCGGGCGTGTGCTGTACCCGACCCCGACACCCAGGTGCCTCCCTACCTTCCCTCGCTCATATGGAAATCCAGGGCGAAACCGAAATAGCTACCAGGGGGTCCCTCGTAGACAGTGGGGGGGTCTTGGAGAAGCCCCATCGTGGGGGACAGGCACAGCCCCCCGAGGAGCAGCAGCACCCGCAGCAGTTCCATCGTCACTCCAAAATGTGGCCACAGACCCCGTCCCGGGGCGTCCCTGGCTTATCTCGGGGGACGCAGCTGGGGCCAGCAGGAATGGGGAACACAGGAAGAGCCCCCCCGGACGCTCATCCGCTCCTGCAGGGAACCAGAAAGGTGCGGAGGAGACGGATACGGCCAGAGCAGGGCGGGGGACAGGAGGTGGCAGTGTCACCGGGAGACACGGTGATGGGGTGGGAGGACACGGCCACAGCAGACCGAGCCCATCGCTCGCCAGGGCCGCACCCGGCCCGCTGCGGGGTGCCAGTCGCGGGGTGGCTGTTTCGGGACATCCATCTTGCGGTGGCTATTTCGGGGTGCAGGCAGTCCCTACCAGCGGAAATGTGGCGAGGAGCGGGGAGGACAGCAGGGCACAGGGCCCCTCCATCGCTCTCGATATCCTCCGCAGCCGGATGGAGCTGACAGCACCGAGCCCGCCGGGACTGGAAATCACCCCCACAGTATCCCCTTCCCCAGGGCAGGGACACCCCAAAACCCTGCCAGGGGAGACGCAGCAGCAGCGCTGTGGAGGGCAATGGCTCTGGCAGGGAGCGGGGGCAGGCTGGGGACAGTCCACAGCCAAGTGCACCAGGTGTGTCCTTGTCCCTGTCCCCAGGGAAAAGCCGGTGCCCGAAGCCAGGCCTGTGGCAGCCGCCGGGGCTCAGCCCTGCCTGGACAGCAGCGTCAGCCCCTGAAGTCACCTGCAGAATTAATTTAAACTCTATTAATTAGGGAGTCTCAGGCTGCCCGAAATCTCCGGGGGCTCCTCGTGCCAACCCGGCGCCAGTGGTCGGCAGAGGCTCCGAGCATCATCCTGGGAGCCAGTCCGTGTGTGAAACGGGGCTTCTCTCCATCTCTGAAGCTGCAAGTGGGAAGCAGGACGCGTCGAGAGCTTTTGGGGGGCACAGAGGGTCCCCCCAGAGCCAAACGGCACCTTGACCCGACAGGGAAGTGGGGTCTGCAGCTGGGAGTGGGGTTTGCCCAAAGCCGTGGCATAGCTCCGAGGTGGGAAGGGTTTAGCTGAGCCCGGATCAGCCCCGTGCCCCGGGAGAGGAGGACACTGGACTCAAGAGCAGCCACTTCTCCTCAGGAGGTCTCGTCCCTGGCTGGCAGCAGCATCTGAACTCAGCTGGAGCCCACATCATAGCCCCTTCAGGGCAATTAAAATTATTTCTTCTGTCCAATTACTTAAGTTGCTGTTTCCATCAGCACCATCCCTCATCAGCCACCTCCTCCCAGGGCCACTGCCAGGGAAGGGCAGGTGGCACTCTGGACCCCAACCCTGCTGGCATGCAACGGGTGGATTTTTTTCCTTTTAATCAAACCAGGGCTTTGGTTGGGAAAGGAGAGGCTGGTGCTCTACACAGCAGCTCCCCACCACCACACACCATCACATCTTTTTTTCCACAAATCATTGGTTTATTAGAAAGGTTTTTTTCCCTCATTTTACAGCATATATATATATTTATATATATATCTTATGTGACAAAGTTAAATACAGTCTGTTTATGCTCGTTAAGTAATGACAGGTTAATTATTTTAGCGCTATGCTGAACTCCAAAAACAATCCCTGCCCACAGCATTATGGGGCCAGGGCACAGATGGGCCCTACGAAGCTCAGCTCTGACAGTAACACTGAATTGTTAGGTATTTACAGGAAATTGAGTCCCTTTTTTGTGACTGCTGTCACTCTGACCTGCTCCAATTTCTCAATTACATGGTGAGGGAGCTCAGGGGGATTTTGATCCTTTGACTCTGTCTGGTTTCATGCTGCACTCCAGGAGGGGACAGGGAAAGGGACAGGGATGCCACCACACCCCTACACTGCTCTGAAATCCTTCCCTGCAGCAGTGGTGGCCCAAGGGCTGTGACACCTGCGATGCCCTGGGAGCGGGGACAGCAGCAGCCCATCCCCTGCGCTGGGGTGGGGAAGCTCCCAAGGGCAGTGGCACCTGAACCAGGTGATTCTGGACTAAGTTGGGGTAACCCCACGTGTGGGATGGGAACAGTCCCAAGGCTCCTCCTGCATCAGCAGGGTCTGCACATTACTGCTTCCAAAGCAGGGGAAAAGGAAAGGAAAAAACAAAAGCTTTTTTTTCTCTGGGAGCACCCTGCATTCCCGATGCTCCCCAGGCTGCTCCAGTGCCCATTCCTATGGCAGGGAAGAACACAGCATTACCTGCCAGAGTCACTGCTACCACCATACCCCTCACCTTGCCCAAGTCTCACCTGTTGATTTTTTATTCTTCTTCAAAATTCTAAATGAAGATTTTTTTTTGTTTTTACATTTTATAGTACATAAAACCTTCAAAAATACATGAGCTTGATAAAATATACATGCTTAGCTGTTTTGCATCTAGCTGAAACTATAAATTGAACCTTTACAAGTGTCTTGGGTCACCTACAGCAAACATATTTACACAGAAGCCACCAGAACAAGTACCACTAAGAACTGGCTGTAAAAAATATTATTGCGATATACTACAAATGTAACCTTTGATAGGAGCTACAAAAAGCAGCATCTTTGTTTACAGAGTTCAGTGCAATTCTTTACATTAAAAAAAAATCCTATAAATTAATAAGGAAACCATCAGTGTTACAGAGGAAAGAACACGCTTTATATCCCAGCTGTGCTCCCCCATCCTCTGTATTGCTTCAATTCTTAACAGGATTTTCCTTCTCTCTCCCATCCCAGCGCCTCTTTCCCAAAACCACAGAAGATGGAATTCTGAGTGATTTTTTGCCCCCTTTCAGGAGAACAGTGGTCAAAGCCCAGACTGGAATCCCAACCACTGATCCAAGAACCTCTTTCCAGTCTGGGATATCCAGGCATGGTCCTGGAGCAGAACACGGATGCAGGATGGACAAGGATGGGAGCTCTGGGCACACACACAGAGCTCCTCCTCTGTACACTAAGATCTTACTTCCACCTTTGCTGCTCACACACCACGCATGCAGTGAATAACAGGGGCTGAGGAACCTCCTGCAGTGCCTGAAAACTGAAGCCTCCGGCCCCTCAGCAGCTGACAGTTCCTGCTGTTCCACCAGCAATTACAAGCTGGATTCAATCATGCTATTTTAATTAGATGACCTCATTAAAAGGATTTTTAGAGATCCTATTAGTGTATATGAAACCTCATTTATCATATACAAGGTGGCAGAAGGAAGATGACCAAGTGTAAGAATCCAGGGGGAAAAAAAGCCTTTCCAAGTGCCTCGCTGTTCTAAAGGTGAAATGGTTCTTCTGGAGCGGTGCTGCTGTGTGCATGGAGGAATCGGAGCGAGACATCCCTGGGACACAGCCAACAACCCAGCCCTCAAGCCTCCAGCTTCTTTGGCTGCTCAAGAGTGAAAGTAAATGCTCAGGCCTCACCCGCCCACTGGCTCAACTCCAACCCCTTCCCAAAACACCAAATACTGTCCATCCTCCGAAGTTCCTTCATTTCATCCTTCATGTGCCGTGGCTGGGTGGATGCTGCAAGTCCTGTCCTGAGAAAATGGGGTGCAGCAGAGGGTGGAGGTGCAGGGCCGTGGCAGCGGCGGCAGCTGCGGGCCTTGGAGCCAGGAGGGTTGGGTAGAGAGCGTGAGGGACAGGGTGGAAGGTGAAGGGGCCCGGGTGGATGGCGGACGCTGGAATGATGTGGATGGGGTGGCTAGCCAGGAACGTGGCAGGGTGCCCCGGAATAATCGAGTGGGTCAGGTGGGACAAGGAAATGGGTGTGAGGTGTGGCTGGGGGATGTGGTGGACCTGAGCGAGGGGCTGCGGGTGCGGGTGGGGGTGGATGCCGATGGCAGCGGCGGCGGCGGCAGCGTGGTGCTGCAGGATGGCGTGCTGCACCGTCGTGATGGAAGTGGCCGACGCCGCCGCCGGCTGCTGGATGTGGATGGGCTGGAGCGCAGGCGCAGCCGGTGCCAGGGCGGCTGAGGCAGGGAAGGCTTTGACTTGCTTGGCCAGCAGCTGCTGTTGGATGTGCTGCTGGGCAGCCTGCTGCAGCTTGCTGTACTTTTCCATCTCCTCAGGAGTGAAGGTGATGGGCTGGCTCTCCAGCGGTGCTAAAGAGGAATCTTCTCCCCCCTCATGATCCCCTTCCATGCTCGGCTCCCCGCTCTGAGGCACGTAGCCAGGAAAGTGCTCAACATCTGTTGCTAAGGGCATCATACTGGTTTCCACTGGGACCGGCTGGTTTCCCCCATCCATAGGCTCCAGCCTGTCACCATCGCTCGGATCTGAGAGGAAGTTGTGTGGCATGACCAGATCTCCAGAGCCAAAGCACTCAGGGAGTGCCGGTGCATCCAGGGGAAGGGACGGCATCTCCATCGAGGCTTCATCACGTTTCTGCTCATCCAGAGGTTTGTCCTGAATTACCATCACCACATCTTCCAGGAGAGACTGGCCAGCCAGCTGACCCTCCTCCAAGCCTTGGGAACCATCCTCAGCATCTGACAGCTCCTGCTCCTCACCCCTCTCCAAGCCAGACTCCTCGTATCTTTTGGAGTTTGGTTTCCGAATGGTCGGCAACTTCCCAATTAATGGCAGAACCGGTTTGTTGCCTAAGGAAGGAGGCAGTTTGGGGCCAAAGTAGCCCTGGGGAGGATCTTTGAGCTTTATGCCCACCTTGTTTGCCCCTGACAGCATCTCATCAGTGATGCAGGGCTTCTTCTCAACCTTCCTGGACTGCACCTTTTCCAGGAGCAGCTTTGCAGTGACGGAGTTCCTCTCCTCAGGACTGCAGTCCCCTTCTGAGGCCCGCCCCGTGCCAGAGCCACTGCTGTTCTGGGACAGGGAGCCAGATCCTTTCAGATCCTCTCCTTTGCCATCCTCCTTCTTCAGCAGCGATCCCTCACCTCGGCCTGTCCGGAAATAGTGAGGAGACTGGGAGCGATAGATCTTGGACCTGATGAAGTCCCTTCTGCCAGACCTTCGCTCCTCGGGGCTCTCGTGGCCCCGCGAGCCCTTCCGTGACAGGGACCTCTGCGAGTGGCTGCGAGTGCTGCGGCTGCGGTCCCGGCTGTAGCTGCGGCTGCGCTTCCAGCTGTGGCCCGTCACGCTGCGGCTCCTCCTCTTGCTCCGACTGCGGCTGCAGCTGCTGCTGCGGCTCCTGCCCCGGCTCCTTGATCTTGACCTGCCTCGAGGGTGGGTTCGACTCCTGCTCCGACTCCTGGACCTGCTCCTGCTCGAGCTGTAGTCGTCTTCTGATGAGGAGTATTTGCGCCGCTTCGCGTGGTGGTTTGAGCTGTTGTAGTCAGAGTCGTCCTCCGAGTCCTGGGAGCGCTTGGAGTGGCAGCGGGAGCGGTCGCTGTAGTCGCTGTAGCTGTCGTCGGAGTAGCTCCTGTGGCGGCTGTAGCGGCTGTGCTCCGAGGATGCGTCCGAGCTGCTGGAGTAGGACCTGTGCGAGGAGTGCCTGTGGCCCGAGCGGGAGCGGCTGCGTGAGTGCTCGCTGCCCGAGTCGTAGTCATCGCTGTACTGCGACGGGGACTTCTGGCGACAGTGCTTGCCAGGGGAGCCCTCGTCGCTGTCGTAGTCGCCGCTGCTCTGCCGGCTCCGGCGGCCGCTCCGGGGCTGGGACAGAGCCTGGCAGCGCCTCCTCGCACCAGGCACCTGCTGCAGCTCAGCCTTGTGTCTTTTGCTGCCATGCTCTTGACAGGAGTTACCCCCATCCTCTTTTTTACCGCTGCTTCCTTCCTCAGCAGATAGGGATTTCCTCTGGGACTCCTGGGAGCATCGTTTTTTCTTCTGGAAATGGCTGCAGTCTTCAGACAGTTCGGGTTTCAGCACCCGGTCTGACTCCATCGAAAGGGAGGATTTACCTTTTTTGTGCCTGTGCCTTTTCCGTTTCTTGGGTTTCTCTTCCCCCAGCTCAGCTTTCCGGGCCTTCGCCTCAGCTTCCTCCTTGTGTTTGTGTTTGTGTCTGCTGGACTTTTTGTGCTTCTTTTTCTTTTTGTGTTTATGGGACCTTCCAGATTTACTCTTACCCATCATACTCTTACTGCTGTCCTCCCCCTCTCCCTTACCAGTGCTTCCCAGACCAGACTCCTGCTTGTTCTGGGATTTGTTTTCCATTTTTTGAGTGGAACTGTTCCCTACACTTTCAGCCTCCTTAGCTTTGCTCACTTCACCACCTTCTGCACTCTGAGTGTTGTCTTTACAAAGCCCTCCTAGATCCTTGGATTTCTCTGCCCCTTTCCCTTTTGCATCCTTGTTACGGGAGAGCTTGAAGTCGAAGTACAGGGGGTTGCAGCTATAGGACACAGAGGGCTCAGCTTTGGTGAAGATGAGCAGCTCTGAAGGCCACTGCAGTGTTGTGCTCTCATCTTTACTCAGAACAGGGAAAAAAGGTCCTGTGGGGTGCTTTGGTCCCTCAGAGCCATCTCTGGAGCCCGAGGCAGGAGGAGGAGCTTCTTTAGCAGTGTCTGGCTCAGGGGGATTGCCCTCTGGAAGGTGCTTGTTCTCTGGTATATTTTCATCCTCTGGGATGTCTTTTCGTTCTGTTTTGCCCGGCTGAGCTGCCTTTTCAGTAGTACTCTGCTCCTTCTGCTGCCCCATGCTCTCAGCAGCCTTTTCCATGTGCTTGCTGGGTTTGGGTTTGGGGGAACTCCCCTTTTTCACTTCGTGTGCATTTTTTTTGTTCACATTTTCCGCTTCTGTTTGCTCAGTAGCCTTCATGAAAAGCAGGAATTGAAAGTTGGGCTTTACTTTACAGTGGGCGGGGGGGATGTAGTGGTAATATTCTGGTTCCACGGCCATTGGTCCATCTTCTCGCCTCATCTTCTTCAGTTTGGATAAGGTGCTGGCCAGAGCCCCACTGTCTTTGTCACGCTGGTCATCGTCCTCTGCCTTGCCATCAGAATTATTGGTGCCTTCACCCTCCCCAGACTTCTGCAGGCTGCCAGCCTCTGAGGACCCCCTCTCATCACCTTTTGCCCCATCCGCAGAATTGGACTCGTCTACGTGGTCCTTGAAAACAGAAGCGATGGTTTCCAACTTCACTGGGGTCTTTTTGGCAAAGGAAAAGGACACCCCAATCTTCTGCAGAGGAGCTCCCAGAGAGCTCTTAATGCCAAAGCTGATGGCCTGTGCCCCCTGGGCAGGCGTCTGGCCTGGCACTACAGTGCCTTGTCCAGTGTTCAGGAAGCCTCTGTCTGTGGTCATCTCTGTGGCCTGGCCAGAACTCATCTGGATGAAGGAGCTGCTGTTGGCTGCAGAATCATCATCGTCACCACCTTCCTCATCCACAGCCACCGTGGTGGTCCTGAACATGGGCCCACTTCCAGGAGCACTGGAACAGGGGAGAGAGAAAACACAGCTGACTGGTGTCCCTGTCCCTCTGCAGGAGGATCCATCTCTCAGCAGAGATCATCCAATACAGTTCAAGTGCTCTTGTACCCAGACACATGCATTAAAATATCATTATACAACCGAAGTTTTTAGTAATATTAAATTACTCAAGAAAATGTATTGCTGGATAATGCAATTTGGGCATACTCTGCACTATCAGTTTAGTGAATTCACTCCTAACAAAACCACAGCACGAGCCTCAAACACTGGTGTGACGCTTTGACCCCAATGCCTGTGCAGCATCCCAGAGCAGGAATGCCAGCCCAGCCCAGGGCTGCAGCCCCCTGGGGTGCTGGGGACCACCCAGACTCACCACTCAGGCTGCCTCCTCTGCTCAGCCAGCTCGTGCAGGCGCCGCAGGGCTTTCTCCTGCTTCCTCTCATCTTTCCGGGATCTCGACGAGACATTGCGAGCAAATTCCCTTTGCTTGAGATCTTTCAACCTCTGAGGCAAAAGAAAGCAGGTACTGATCAGATCAAAGCTGTTTGTGGTTTATCCAAGGGCAGCTCTTTGCTGTAGCACTGGTAATTGCCCCTCCCCAGGGACATTTATTGAGCCAGGATGGAGCAACAGCATCTTAGCTCAACAAACCCCACAGTGGAGCACACTGCCATCCTCCCAGCAGCTGAAGGAAAAGACAACTGGTGGTCACTTTTGGCTATGACTTCAAATTCTGTGCATGCCCCTTTCCAATCAACACTACGGGGTTTTCTTTAGCATGGACAACAAAGCTGCTTTTGAAGCAACAAGCAAATTCTGGAAGGAAAAGGGGAAAATAAGGAGGATTGTTTACTTTGCTGCTCCTGCAGGGTGCAGATGTACTTGACAAACAGTGAATGACATGAGTCAAGAGCATGGGCCAAAGGACAGGAGGGATTAGCTGATGCCAGAGTTACCCAGGAAAGACATCTGACAAAAGCAATGTACCATTACATTGGAGAAGGAGCCAAAAATCCCATGCAAATGATTTAATAAGCAAATCCAGAATACAACATAAACCACAACCAGTTACTTGTTTTCCTGACAGTAGCTCTGAGATGGTCAAGAAACAAAATGCTCTAAAGGCAGGAGGGTCCTTTGGGGTTGAATACTTTGGGGAGGCAGAAACACCAAGTTCCCCAGAAATCTTATCATGAGAGAGCAAACCCAATCCCAAGGAATTTCAAACATCCTAGTATCACTGAGGAAGTCTAGGTAGACAATTCTAATAGAAAACAAACATCCAAGACTTCAGAACATTTTGGAAAGTCCTTGTCTCAGAGCACTAGGAGAAGAGGCTGCTGGTTTTCCTTGGAATATATGTGGATACTTACATCATTTTTTTTAGAGTGCTCTACAGAAGTTTAAGTAACAGAAAGCAACAAAGACAGACCTCTACCATCCTAAAGGGACTCATTGCTCTTTTTTAGTGCACAATTCAAAACCCTTTCTAAGGGCCCAATTCCAGAACGCATCCTGTGCTCAGCTTTTGGGAAAGTTTCGTGTTTTTTAGGCATTTCACGCAGAGCCTGGGAGACTAATGGGACTCAGAGCAGGAGTCACTTTGGAACAATTCTTGTACAGGATGTGCAAATCACTGGTGAATTCTAAATACTTCTGGCTGGCTGACTCTGCCTCTTTCCTGGAGCAAAGTCAGACTGCCACACACAGAAACAGTAGATCTGGAAACCAACCTAAAGCTCAAATTAGAGGAATTAAGCTGACCCAATGTAAACAGAACATTGCTTTGTGAAAAAGGGGGAGATTGGACAAGTCAGAGGATTCTCTTACCTAATTGTATTTACTAAATATGGTTGATTGTTACTAAAATCAGAGGAGAGGACACAAAAAAGATACAACTACAGACACCAGTAGAAAGAAACTCACTCTTGTGATCTGGACTCCCAAATTAGAAGGGTTTGCTTTCAATACATCAGCTGAAAATGTCACATCACAAAGAAAAAAAAGAAAGTAAAAATATAACAAGAGTGGAAGAGAGAAAAAAAAAACCAACCAAGCAAGCATTACTAGAGAGCTGTGGGGGAGTGTGCCAGCTATTCTACAGAGCAGGAACAGAGCCACGGGACTGAGCCGGGGTCTGGAGCAGGGGGACACACACGGACACGCACGGACACAGCAATGATCCCACCTGGAACAGCAGAGCTACTTTCACCAGGACAAGTAAAGGGCTCAAGGGTTTTGTGGTGTATATTAAATGTTGAAGAGTAAATTTTTTTCCAAGAGGAAGGAAAAAAAATTAAATAGATGGACTGAGCAATGCTACCAGCTTTTTCATGCTGATTTCGAAAGTGTGTGTGAAATGCTCTGGGAAGTTACAGCCACCAACAGCTGACAGAACTATTTAATGGTGCCAAGTCTCGAGATCACTCATCCATTTGGAAAAAAGTATGACCCAGCTATTTACACCAGACATGAACTGTGACCTTTTCCTCTCAAGAGGAAGGTGCAATGGTGCACGCAGAGCCACCTGTGCCCCCAAGCATGGTCCTGATCATCCCCCAGGACACAAACTGGGCTCAGAGCTGTTGGGAACGATGCAGCTGGCCCCAGGCCCTCCTGCCTCCATTACATGGCAGACAGAATTAAAAGCCCATTATTAAATGCTGACTTTGTGTGTCTCTGCTCCCCTAAACCGCCCACTCTCAACACTTAAAATTTAGAGGTGTGAAGCAAAAAAACTACCCCAAAACACTGTAACTCCAGAATATGCACCACAGAAATTCCCAGCTGCACCCAAACCTGGGCCCTTTAGGCTGTCAAACCACTGGCCCTGGGTGTCAAGACAGCTGAGAATATGGTACCTCCAAAACTGGGGAGTAGTTGGTCTGGTTTCCAAAGGACCAAGAGATCTCAAGGCTGAGTTTCTTTTTGTCACACAGAAGTCAGGAGGAAAAAGTCTTGCTGGGGATGTACAGGATAGAAAAGCTCACAAATGCACCGTGCCAGTTTCTTGGAAATGTAAAATATGGAACAGAACATAGCTCAGCCTCTTGGACTGACCTAAACCAACATACCCATCACCAGATATGACTCCAGGCATGCAAGAGACCTGGCTGGACTGCATTATCTTCCCTAAATGCATCCTGGGGGAAGGAATGGGGAGGGGAAAAAGGAGCCCACACTGCTCATCTGTAAGAACAACCTGCTGCAGGAATGAAAAATACCCAGAACTTTTCAAAATAACCTGAAACTCTCCCCTCACTTATTGTTTCAAATACCTCACTGAATCCAGTGATTGATCCCCTCAAAGAGTGGATAAGCAGCTCACTCCAGCCATGCCTACCCTGCTCCCCAGCCCTGACTGGGAAGGAGCAATCCAAAGCCTGAAGTACAATTTCACCAGGTGAAGGGAGCACGTGGAGCACTGAAACTCTGCTCATACACTTCCAGGTCTCAGCCTGCCCAGGAAATCATCTGAACTAAAGAGATATTTAAGATCAGCTTACACTAAAGAAATGCCCATCTAATCCTGAGGAGATTGTTCATTACCAAAAACCTCTAAATGACTTTTTGGACCACACCATGTATGTGGGTGTGAGGGAGGCTGGAGGGGCACAGAACTGCCCCTTCCCCAGCACCACAGAGAAATTCCAACCAGGATTTAACACAGTCACTCAACCACCCTTAGTAAGCTTCTTCCCTCCACAAGGAGCCCTGGGAACTTGTACTTTTGGAGTGAATCCTCCCTTTTTAAGTCTTCCCATTGTGCTTATCAAGACAATGATTTTTTCAACAGGATTAGAGCCACCAAACCTGTATTAAATCAAACACATGCTTCATGCTAGTACAGGATCTCAAAGTTAAGGGGCATTTTTTTCTCCATGAGCAGTGTGTTTTCTGAGGAAGCAGCAATTTATCTAAGCAGATCCTTTCAAACTGCAGGATCATGCAGACCATAAAGCCAAGGAATATTCTGCTGGTTTATTACTTCAGTTGTCAGAATTGCCACACTGCAGTGACCAGCAGTGACACAAATCACCAGCACTTACATAAAATTTCTCCAGATTCCCACATGCTGCAGGCAGTAGTTCACTACCTCCAGCCTTCCTGGGGTTTATTAATAGCTGCCACCCCCTTCAGCTTAGGAACAAAGAATTGTATTTTAAGTTTCCAGCCTTGTTTCTAACAAAATCCCAAACTCATCTCCACATTTCCACAGGACTGCAAATTGAGCTCCTAAAGAGCAGGTTTGGTATGAAATCTGCAGCTACCTCTGGACTGCAGCACAAAGAAGCCACAGTGCTGGATTATCTCCCAATCCCTGCATGGTTCAGGAGGGGCCAAACCAGAAAACAGCACCAATACCTTCCAATTCACACAAATCAGCTTAAACCAGCTGCATTACAGCACCTCTGAAAAGCTCCTGAGAGCCCATTCCAGGCACAGCAAAGTGGGGAGAGCCAGGGGGGTAAGCAGGAGTCAGGAACTGTTGCAACTGCAAAAACACTGGATCATTCAATGTCCTAAGTAGGAAGGAAGCCCCAAGTACCATCCAGTCCAGCTCCTGGCCCTGCACAGACA
Source organism: Anthoscopus minutus (assembly GCA_013399455.1). Classification (NCBI taxonomy): domain Eukaryota; kingdom Metazoa; phylum Chordata; class Aves; order Passeriformes; family Paridae; genus Anthoscopus; species Anthoscopus minutus. The sequence continues at coordinate 75,791 of VWYI01043140.1, forward strand.
CCCCAATAATCCCACTCTGCGCATCCCTGGGAGCCATGCCCAAGCACTCCTGGAGCTCTGACAGCCTCGGGGGCATGAAAAACTCAGCACACCCCAGATTGTGCTGACAATACCAGCTAAGACCCCCCCAGTATCCAGCTGGGGTGCAGAGCTTTACAGACTCAGGACCTGCAGTAAATGGATTTTCCTCGTTTAAGGTGACAAAGCCACACAGCATCACTGAACTGAGGCCCACTGAGAGACATTTGGTAAAAGTGCAGAGCAGAAAGAGCCCCTGTGTTTCTCACAAGACAAATGCACTGTCACACTGTCACCAGACCTGAAAATGTGAGACTTTCATGCCAAACTTCATATTGAGATGGGTCAGAGCAGATCCAGCGCTGAGGCTCAAGGCAGGAGGCAGCTCCCATGACATCAGAGCCCCCTCCTCCCTTACCATTGTTCTCATGTTTCTCTGTCAACCCACATTAAATAAAATAGCAATAATAATGTACTTTTCATTCTGTGCCAGCAGATTTCTGGCTTTTTGAACTTTTGATATCTGCTTGGTTCTTTGTCCCAAAAGCTTCTGGGAGTGAACAACACCATTAAATACAAGCCCAAAGGATGGCAACCTTGATCACTTTATTTAAGTGTGAACACAAGCCTAGCTTATCTTTGGTCATCAACATGCTTTGTATGCTTATTAAACAAAGTGCAAAGAACAGAGGGGAAATAGCCTGCAAATGTTTTATTTAATCTTAATTTCCTCCCTGAAAGGAATCAATATTTTCTTAGCTGAGTTAAGAAAAATACAGAATGTTTTGGGTTGGAAGGGACCTTAAAACTCAACCAGTCTCACCCCCTGCCATGGGCAGGGACAACTTCCACTATCCCAGGGTGCTCCAACCCTGCCCAGCCTTGCCTTAGACACTTCCAGGGATCCAGGGGCAGCCACAGCTTCTCTGGACAGCTTGTGCCAGGGCCTTCCCATCCTCACTGGGGAGAATTTCCTCATCGTCTCAAATCCAAATCTACTCTCTGTTCAGTTACCATTCCCCTTTGTTTTATCACTCCATGCCCTTGTCCAAAGTCCCTCTCCAGTACTCTTGTAACCCCTTTACTGTTAACTGGTACATTTTCTGAGGGCAAAGCATTTCTGGAGCAGAAGAACATTCCATGTAACACGAAGTACCTCAGAGATTCCCTCCTCAGTCTTCTCCATTCAAGCTGTGCTTGGAGGCCCAAGGTTTTGGAAGGCCTAAGTTTCCCCAAAACACAAGGTTCAGGGCCTGCATTCAGACTATTCCCCAGTAGTGAGTGTCTTAGTAATTTTACTGTGCTTGAACAGATCCCTCCCCCTTGGCATGAGAAGTAAAGATGCAGCTAATTAGGGCACAAAGAGAACTGCACATCTATACTTTCAGTTCTGAGTTCCAGCCTCTTTCCCAAAGAGCTTCTTTATGGAATACACTCACTTTGTCCTTTTACAAAGAGAATCTAGGCAGAATTAATCACCTACACCTCCAAAACTCCACACACTTAGGAGAAAAAACCCAGCTACATAAAAGCCTGCATTTCAATGGTGGTTTGTGCTCTCCCAGGGAACCTGGCACAGGTTCACTCAGGAACACGTTTGTTTTTCACAGGGAATGCAGAAGAGGAATGTTTTGATTCTGTTGGGTCAGTGACTCAGTAAACAGCTCAAGCCCTCAGTAGGCACACAAGGAGAACAAGGCAATGGTGGGAGATTCTCCAAGTTAAAAACCCCCCAAAGTAAAAGCTGACTGTCAATGCTACATAACTGACACAAGGTAATTCCAACCATAACTCTTGCAGGCTGCTCCAGGTGCTGGGCCCTGCACATCCAGGTTTATTTGATAGGAACACACAGACTAGGTACAACCCAGATAAGGGGCTTGCACTCATCTTCACAAAAATCTACCATGAGGTCTTTATCTTAATATCAAAACTCCAAACTAAGTAAGGAGCCCTCACAGGCATAATGCCTTAAGGACACATTCCTACTGAGTCCAGAGTGATCTAGGACTGTGGGAGCTCCCAAGGATCAGGACATGGTGGATCTGCAGGAAAGCAGCACAAAAAAATCACAGAATCACAGACTGGTTTGGCTTAGAAAAGATCCTAAAGATTACCTTGCTCCACCCCCGTGCCATGGGCAGGGACACCCTGCACCATCCCAGGTTGCTCCAAGTCCTGTCCAGCCTGGCCCTGAACACTTCCAGGGATATACACTGGGCCCATCTTCACCATTCAAGCTTCTTCTTAGTTGAAGAAGTTTTCTTTCTACATTTGCCACCTTTTGCCTGTTAATTACTATTATTACTTTATTGACTGTCAGGACTGGGCACCATCAGGAATGGTTCATAACCTGCCAGGCCTTCAAGACCAAAATCCTACACCTAAAAAAAACCCACCATTAAAGACATCAGCAGCTGTACAAGAAGTTATGAGATTCAGACTTTTCCAGCCGTTCACTGAGGGGTGTGTGAAAGAACTGAGCTTATTATTCCTCCTGCAGGGCCATCTGCACCCACTCCAGCTGCTTTCAGTCCCCTGAGAGGGACAGGCGATGGATGTGCTAACCAGAGGGTGACTGGGCCTTAAAACAGCTGCACTTCTCATCTCAGGTATTAACCTAATTAAAAAGAGCTCCAGCACAAAACTGCACATCTCCAGCACAATGGCTAAAACAAGCCAATGGTTTGGGAGAATAAATGCAAGGATCTTTCCCCAGGTAAGGAAATGCTGCCTTTGGAGAAACTTGGTATTGAGGTTGATTCAGATGTAGCCAAATGGTTTATGAAACCAGGACAGGCAGGAAATAAAGAGAATAAACCTCCCCTTTAGTTGTTTGGTGTTGACACAATTTTGGTGGGTCCAAAATTCATCCGGTTGGGATCAATACACTTACCTATCATCCCTGTTGGGCAATAATCCCGAATTCCTTCCTGGAATACAAGACAGCGTCTTTATAACTCAGGAGTGGAAAGGGATCTGAGGATGGAACATCTATTTACAGGGACAGCCCAATGCTTGCTGAGCCACAGAGGGATAACCAAACATTTCAATGTCAGGGGGATGTGGAACTAAAAATACTCAAAAGCAAAAATGCTGTGGAAACTGAGCCAAAAAAAAAGGCAAAAACAAGCTCTGTTGCCTCAAAAATTACCACTGAGACAACAAATCTTGCAGATGATGTACACCAAGCTGGGTTGCTGTAACTAAGATACTGTAATGGCCTTTCTTTCCAAGAAACCAAACTGATTGCCTACTTCTAGGAAAAGTTCATGTTTTTCCTCAAAATCTTTAGGCTCACCTTTCTCCAACCTCACCTTCTGGTCTAAAGAGACAAACTATAGAACATCAACATGCAACGTATCAAAAGCACAGGTTTTTTTGTTTTGGTTTTTTTTTAACTGTTTTAAAATTTAGACTGGACTGCTGGAAATGAGCCTCCCTGGAGCAGGAAGGAGCACATCAGTGAGATAATGTTACTTATGCAAATTCACTGTCATTCTGTCTCAGGGGTTTCAAGTTCACTCCCTGAAAGCTGACCCAGCAGGGTCACACACATTTCAGACTGACAAAGCTGGGCAAGCAATTTTTTCCCTAAGCAAAGCATGATTGCTTCTTTGTTTAAATCCCTCTGTAACTAGAAATTAATGCTGAGTGATGCAGCCAGAGTTTGGAGGCTCATTTTCTCCAAAGCCTGCCTAAAGTGACTGCAATGGATGGAATTATCCAAGAACATAATTCCTCTTAAAATAATCAGCAGCACCAAGCAACCTCCAAATTCTTTCTCCTGATGAGATGACCCTACCCTGTGTGTGCACAAGATATTTTTCTCTCAGGCCACTCCTACTGATGACTCCTTTTATTGCTTTCCACAGGTTGGTTTCCTCCTCCACAGCATCTCCAGCTGCTGGAAGAGCTCTGAGGCTGGCCAGGCTCACGTCAGTCACTGAGGGTTGGAGCAGTTCGCGGAACCCCATGGCACCAGCACACCAAGAATGTGACACAAACAGGTCCTGCCACCACCTCCCAGATAAATGCAGGTCACTCCACTCAGGTTTCAGCCAAACTGATGGGAGACCCTCCAAGGAAGTTCTCTGCTCTCAGGTGTCACGACTGAGCTCAGGCAAAAGCACCTCTCTGCCCAATAACCAGGGGAATAAATGAATTTCTGCTCTTGATGCTACCAAACCACTCTTCTTTACAGAGCCCAACTGCCCTGCCAGGAGAATTCCTGGCAAGATTCCCGTAGCTCAAAGCAGATTCTCTGTCATATCCTACACTTAATAAACACACAAAAATCATACTCTAAAGACACATTCTTGTTTTTAAGCTGTTTTCACTGCTATTTTGCAAGCTCTATAGCACATCCTCCCCTAGTTACCAGCATTTTGATGATTGTGTTGTTAGAATTTATGACTAGGAACATCAAACCCCTCTTCTGAGCCTTTCCAACCCTGGAGGAGTCCAACACTGCTATCTGCTGTGCAGTTACATCTCATTTAGCAGCTTAAATGGTCAAACAGATCAGGCTAACACAAAAACTTCCATTACTTACTGTGCAGCATGAAGCACCCTGCAGACAGTACAGTACCATCCCTACCCTGGGAAAAAAAGCCAGCTCCACAGAGACTCTGAATCCAGTATCTCCTAAGAATTACAGAATTTGGGAAGTGCTCCTTTCTTAGGATTCCTTAGACACAGCCCATTATTTCCTAGTCTGTTTTCAGTAACTCCACAGAACAGAGTCTCAGGTAGTAAAATGCTCACACATGGGGAATCATCACTCCCCAAAGCTGTACTAATGCTAAAAGCAAGCTGGGAACCATTCACCTCCACGTGTACTCTCATTTCAACACCAGCACATTCCTGCCTGTGGGTCTTTCAGAACTGGGGCTCCTTAGTGACAACCATGGAGTGGGGCTTGGGGTTCTTTTCTTAATTTGTGTTCTTAAATGAACAACGGGCATAAAAATCTTACCCAGCAACATAAAACACCTATTCCTGGAGCAGTAAGGAAAACAGATACACCAGGGAAACTCCAAGTATTAATCACAAACAAGACCACCACAATGAAGATCAAACTGATGAACTGTGCTGTCTACAACTGGTTACCTGCTTGTGAGCATGGTCATAAGAGTTGATGTGGTTGTCAAACTCTTGGTGCTTCTGATACTGCTTGTCACAGAGTTCACAGTAGAAGTTTGCTCTGAGGTCTTCCAAAGCCTTGGCAATGGCCTTTTCTTTATCAACATAATCCTGAAAAATTAAAATGTTTCTGTTAAGTGTCCTGTAGAACAGGCTGGAAGATGAAGGGTTAGTCCTTCAAGGAAAAATAGTACATAATAAAAATTTAGTGATTATATTTATATTACTACATTTATTAAAGGATCACTGAGGTTGGAAAACACCTCAAAGATCACTGAGTCCAGCCTGAGCCAAACGCCCATCTTGTCCTTAGCCCAGAGCACTGCGTGCCGTGTCTGGGCATTCCTTGGACACCTCCTGGGACTCCTTAGCTACCCTCCAAACCTCCCTGGGCAGCCCCTGCCAAGGCCTGAGCTCCCTTTCCATGGAGAAATTCCTGCTGCCCACCCTGAGCCTCCCCTGGCCCAGCCTGAGGCTGTTCCCTCTCCTCCTGTCCCTGTTCCCTGGGAGCAGAGCCCAAATGCCCCGGCTGTCCCCTCCTGTTGTGCAGAGCCAGAAATTCCCCCTGAGCCCCTTCCCAGCTCCCTCAGCTGCTCCTGGGGCTCCAGCCCCTTCCCAGCTCCATTCCCTTCTCTGAACATGCTCCAGCCCCTCAGTGTCCCTCTTATCATGAAGTGCCCAGAACTGGACACAGCACCTAATGTCCCTCAGCAGTGCCAGCTCAAGGGACAGTCACTGCCCTGGTCCTGCTGCCACCCTAGTCCTGGACAGCCCAGGTGCCACTGGCCTCTTGCCCACCTGAGCACACCTGAGTTCATGTCCAGCCACTGCTGACCAGCACCTCCAAGTCCTGTCCAGCTTTCCAGTCACTTTGCCTCCACCTGGAAAATCCCATGGGGTTGCTGTGACCCAAATGTAGGTCCTAGCACTTGGCCTTATTGAACCCAGGTTACTAAGCTGAGCAGCCTTTGCAAATTAACAGGTGGGATTTCAGAACTTTGCAATGCTACCAACCTTGGCTCTATTACCCAGAATCACAGAATATTCTGCATTGGAAGGGACCCACAAGGACTGAACAGCCCTGGTCATAGCAGAAGTATCACTGAAAGGAGACTGCTTAAAAAACAAAGCCTGAAGTGCTGATGGGGGAAGGCAGCTCTGCCTCAGGGGAGCCTCCTGGATTGTCTGTGCTCCAAAGAGAGGATCAAAGCATTGAGCTATCCCAGAGACAAACTGCCATCAAACCTAGGAGGATCCCTGCCTTTGGAACAGAACCTTACAGCTCTAAAGCTGACACTGCTCCATTTTGAGTGCTAAGAGATGTCTGCTTTATCTTGGTTTGGCTGCCTGAATTTAGGAGGGAGGAATATGGCTACAGTTGGGAATTACCCTTCAGAGCCTGCTGAGCCCAATCCATGCCAATGAAATATTCCCAGGAGCAGAACTGTCCCTCAGGCTGGGCTCAGCACAGCACACACTGCAGTGGGCACAGGGAGCTGCATTTAATGGACAGAGGAGAGAAATAGCTTTGGAGTGCTGAGAGGGTCTTTTCCCTTCTACAGCTGAACATTTACACCGGTGGAAAACCAAACCTCCAGGCAGAGATGAGGGGTCTCACCTGGCAACAGCCACATCCTTTCCCTCTTTTGGTTTTGAATAGGCACAGAGCTCTGGGACTAGAGAAATCCCAGTCCCTCAGGTGGCTGCACTGGCTGGAAATCCAGGTATGGAAGGAGACTGTGCTGTCCCAGGGCTGCTGCACATTTGTGGGGCTCGAGATGCACCTGATGCTGCGACACAGGAACCTCAGGGCTAAGCAGCTGTTCCCTCTTGCCAGGCTGTATCAATTACAACCCCACCAGCAGAATTAATAAAACATCACCACTTTTTACAAGCTCTCTGGGGGAGGTTTATCCTGAAGAGGTGGAAGCTTTTACTCAAAATCAGTTACAAATTCTGCATCACAAAGCCCACTGTACTCACTGCAGCACTCCCCATATAAACACTGACCATAGGCATTTCAACTGGAATAAAGAGATTTTATAAAAAAACAGCATTACATTAGAGAAAAAACACTTGAAGATTTTTTTCCATCTTCAATACAACCAAACTTCCTACAGGAAGATTCCTTCCACAGCAAAAGCAGGCAGCAAACATTTAAGACAGAAAACTTTGAAAGGTTTTTCCTTTGAATTTCAGATTTTGTTCAAGGCAATATGGTTTATCTCCTAGTTACTACATCAAAACAGCATTAAAATAACATTACTGAGCATGTTTTATATGATACAAAATTTATATAAAAAATTTCGACATCTGAGGAGAGGAAAAAAGCATCTAAAAAATTTTATTGCTCATGTTTGGGATTTCTTTCAATTTAAAGCACTGTTCAGTTCTACATAAAAAAGGAAGCAACTTCCAGCTTCCATTTATTACCAGATGCCCTTGTTAAGAAAAAGGAAAAGAAAAAAATCAACAAATCTGGAGTTTTGAGCCTGAAGCAGGTCCCCAGGAAGACAAGAAAGGAAAACAGAGCAGTGTGAGCTCCACAGAACACAGACATTTAAAGTTCCTCTGAATCCCAGACAAGCTTCCTGTGCCGTGTGTAGATTTTTTTGAGCAAGCATCCTGTGGCTAAACAATTAAATCCAGCCATTTGAGTGATCAGAATCTACACAAAAGAAGGGAATTAAAATACATTTCTTGGCTGCAGAGTCATCCAAAATTCCTCTGAGGCTCCCTGAACGGCTGATCAGGATGCACCACCACTGGCAGTTACATAATGGACTTGTGCAGAGCAGCAAAAAGTAACGGCTGCAGAGATTTTTCACAGAGTAATATCAAAATAAAAGGGCCTATGGATGAAATGAGCTAATAAAAACCCGCTGGAGTTGGCAGAGAGTGCCACTGCTCCAGAGCTCCTGAAAAAAACCTGTGCTGGATGAGAGCAGGAAGAGAAAAGTGTCTCAGAGCAACACAGGTTGGGCTGCTTTTGGAAAGATAATTGTAAACTCCAAGAACTCCAGGATCAAAAAATGGCTTTGGCTGGGACAGACCTTAAAGCTCAGCCAGTTACACTCCCTGCCACAGGCAGGGACACCTCCAACTAGACCAAGTTTTCTAAGCCCTGTCCAACCTTCCCTGGGATGGGAAGTCCATGGTCCACCTGGGTACCCAAATACCTGCAGTTCACTCACCAAGCAAGTCACGGTCTCAAGAAAAAAAAAAAGAGAGAGTAGGCTATAAATTTTCATAGCTGAACAAACTGCCTGAAAAATTAACTGTTCAGCTGGGGAAATGGAATTTTAGATTTGCCGAGGTTATGTTTAATTTTAATGGCATTGAAACTACTTTCCCATTATTTCTCAAATAATTCAAATTTATGTAAGACTGACACTTCGTTTGGATGTCTTGGGCTCTTCCACAACCCTCGTACTCCCCAAATCTCTGGACAACTCAACAAGCAGGCTTGCAGGCTTTCCTAGGAGCTGATGGCCTGCAGGGGCTGGGGAAGTAGCAAAGTGGATTAAAGGATGAGCAGTGACCATGTCTCCACAGAGAACCCAGTTACAGCTAATCCAAGAATGCTCCCGCATGTCACGCTCAATACCAACACCAAAACTCATTTTTATCAGCCCTTGCCTTACAAAATAACCCCACAGGTTTTGCAAATCCCATAGAAATACAGAATTTGTCTTTTTTTAAGGCTGCCTGAATGATTCTTCCAAAGAGCTCCAGCCCATTGATTTCTCCAAGCTGGAGCCACTCCTACCTTTCCAAAGCAGGCGGGATTTATGCAATAACATCATAATGTACTCCTCACTCAGTCCAACACAAGAGCTCCTCCCCTCCCAGCTGGTAACTGCCCCTCTACCACCTGCAGGTTTTGTCCTGACATGGCAGGCTCACTCCAAAAATCTGGCAGCCCTGTGTGTGTAGGGAAGGAAATGTCCTGCTCACCCCAGGACTGCTCCTTCAAGAACAGGATCAAAGAACAGGGAGAAAGCCCCACTGCTGTCCTGGGGCTCTTCAGCAGCTAAACAAACAGGAAGGTTGATGCCAGGAAGTGAATAACCAGTGTGTTAAAATATAAATCATCTCCACAATGACCAAACCCAGGAGCAGTGAATTTCTACCACCATCACTGCAGCAGAACAAGGACAACTCAGCTCCCTGAGAACAGATCTTTTCCCAACCAGCCCACAGACACTGTGGTGCTGCTGTCCCTCTCTGTGTACCTTGTACTTCTGCCTTAGCTCCTCGGTGTCTTCCTTCTCCACCTCCAGCACTCGCCTCCGCTCTGTGGCATCCTCGGCGTAGTCGAGCTGTTTAAAAAAATATAGTGAAGAGATACAGTTTGGCCCATAAATATATTGGCCTACCCAGTCTACCAGAAAGCACAACTTAACAATTTGAACTGAAACAGAATCTATGCGAGTTGTACTTTGCTTTCCCTGTTTTGTCACCCCTAGTGTACAACAGGTCATTAAGCCCCCTGATGCAAAGGGCCCTGGCAGGCCCATGGAAGCTCTGGGGAGGGGAAATCTCAGAGCCCAGGGACTTTGGGGCACATCCAGACCCCAGAATTCAGGCTCACAGGGATAAACAGAGGATCCATTTTGCAGACAAGCATTTTCTTACTGCGCTGGTTTCAGAGCAAGTTGTTCTTTACTCTTACTTTTAAATGTCTTTCCCACCCACTCCCAGAAGCTCTGCAGGGGTGAGGGAAGCTCACCTCCATCTCCATCCGGCCCATGCCCATGACATCATACTTGACAACGATAGGGATGGGATCTGTCCTCCCTGGAAGAGGAACACACAAAGCAGGGTCAGTAGCAGCCCAGCACCACAGCTCACTACACATTGGGTTTGGGTGGTTAGAGATCTTGCCTTGGAGTGCAGAGACCAGAAAGCTACAGTGAACCAAACACAAGCCATTCTCACAGCTTACAGCCAACCCTGAGCCCCCGATCAATGCATTTTCTGAACATTAACTGCTCATGTAAAAGCTTCTCGTGGTTAATGTTCCCCCATGACAAGCCCTGGGGCACGGCTGATAACAGGACTTAAGCCTTCTCCTCAAGGCTTCCACATCAGGCTCCTCATCTCCCCAAGAAGCTGCTAATCACATTTCACTGTTGCAGCTCATGAATAATCGATTAGAATCTCCCTGTAAGGGATCTGGAAGCCTCCCTCCCACCAGCTTTTACCCTCCCCAGGACTAAGGAATGTTGAGAAAGATGGCACAGAAGCTGGACTTCCCCCATCCTAACCACCTGGTCTAGGCCAGGGGTCAGTCCCTGCTCCCCCAACCCCAGAGCGATGCTCTGCCCCACCATGCCACCTGTAAGCTGTGAAAAGGACTGGTTGCGAAGAAAATTGACTTTGAACTAATCAAACTATGCTGGAGATTTATTTTTTTTAAAAAACATATCTTTAATCCACTCATAACCAGCCAAACAAAGCAAAATGGGGCAGACAAGCACTTTACTACCACAGCTTTTTTTTTTAAATTATTATTTTGATTTTTACATCACAACTGGCACTGGTGGTTGTGATGTAACCCACTGACAAAGTACTTACCTTCTCCAGTGCAAACCTTGAGTGAAAAAACAGAATGTTTACTTCCCTTATTATTGCTCTTGTTTGGTGTAAACAACTCTTTTGTTATACACACATACACAGGTATTATACCTTTGGGCTAAAAGATCAACAGGTCGGAGTCATGCTGAAACATTCCACTGCCATATTCCTTTGCTGTATGTGCAAAGGGTTAAAGTCTTTAAAATTGCCTCAGAAAACCTGGATAGGTGTGAACTCTTTGCCAGCACCAGCCATAATTCCTGCCAAAAACACAGCCCCAGAAGGGCTTTTGAATCTTAAAGTACAGCCATGTGGTTTTATTCAGAAATAAATCCATTTAATTAATTGCTTTACAGTTTTGTTGATACGCCCAGGAATTTGACAGGCAGGTGTCCATCAGGTTCAAAAGTAGTGATCACATTGATCTGAAATGGTTTGAATTGAGCTTTCCTTTGGATATTTAATGCTCATCTTTAACAAGGTTTCTCTTACGCCCAATGGTATAATACAGTAAGCAGTGACTGCAATTTTTAGCAAAAGGACCAAATTAAAGACAGGTTATAAAAATGACTTCCTAGGTGCAGTATCACTTTCATAACGTCTCAGCCAGGGATTTACTGGTAAATGAATCCAAATGGAATGGCTGGCACCAAGCGCCAACAATTTATTATTCAAATTTTTTCCAAACTTTTTTCTTTTGGTTTTGGTTTTGGATATTTTTGCTTTGTTTCTTCAACAATTGAGATCTTTCGATGCAGTCTTACTGCCCTGGTAAACCCCTGTATACAAACAATGCATGAGTACTTTTGCCTTCTAAGGCAGTCAAAGTTTTTTGGGTTGTTTTTTTAAAATTCAAAATCTATTTGGAAATTGCAGTAGCAAGTGCTAGTGCCCATCGTGTTGGGGGGGGAAAAATCAAGTTTGGACAGTATTAAAAAATTACGTTTAAACTGATTTTGGCAGTTCTAAAACAAACAGAAACATCCCTTCTTAGCAATACCCTTTAATGAACAAGGATCAGACAAGTGTGCATAAAGAAAGGAAAGGAAAATGAAAGACCAAGCAGAAGGATGATGGCTACAACAGAGAAAGTAAGCCTAACATTGGTGCACTGATGACAAAAGGAGTAATTCAGTCTGAAAATAAAAAATTACCACTGCTAAGTTTACCATCACCACAACAAGTCCAGGATCATAACGCTGTAAAAAAGAAACACCATTTGTTAGGCAGAAACCATTAGGGGCAGAAAATAGGCCATTTGGCAGGGAGGATGGGTTAAAAAAAAATAACAGGAGGCTTCTTGCTCACCCCTCCACCCCATGACCGTGCTCTGCCCTGCAGAACCAGGGAGCCATTGGAGCAGCTCTGACTCCTGCTGGGTGTTGGGAGAGCTCCTGGTGAGGGCTGCGCTCCGAGGACGCACTGAGGCACACATAAGCAGGCAATTTAAAAAGGAAACAAATCAGGATCTTAAGGAAGTAACAAGTATTCTGGGCCAAAAGGAGCTCTGCTTGCAGGTAAGGCAAGAATATTCCATGTGAAAAGCGATGCCTCTGTTTTAAACTGAACCATCATTTCATTATGAATGGAACCTCATGTGTGACATCCAGGTGACAAGTGCTATGTCCAGGCATGTAGCACAGCTATGGCAGCAGTGCCAGCATGGATCCCCCTGCAGCCAGCTGGGGCAGCAGGACGTGCTGCTGGGACTGGGGCAGCCCTGCTCCATGTCCAAGGAAAGCCATGATGGTGAAGGGACAGGGACAGGGACAGGCTCAGGGCCATCCCTCGCCCACTGGCTGCCAGGTATGTCATGGGGAGCAGTCAAAGGGGGAAATGGGACTCTCCAAGTTCAGTTCTCATCACTGTGAATATATTCCTGTGAAGGAACTCCCTCGAGGAAAGTTGATCTTACTGCTAGCCATGACAATGGGATCTTTCCCAGCAGGTAAACATAGCTTGGATGTTGGGAGCCTCCCAGGTTTTGGGTCCCTGCTGAGCCTTTCCTGTACACCAGCACGCTTTGAAGGGAACTTAAGCTTCCAAGGCCCAGAATTCCCACACTTCCTGCCACTCAGCAGGGCTGCAAGCACTGCCACACAAACAGCTAATTCCCAGGGTAAATTCTGCTCTGTCCCTGTCCCAGCCCCTTGCACCCCTCAACATTTATTTTCTTTTTGAGGCAAGTCACAAACACCTTCACAGACTGGTCACTGCACAGACTGCAGACCCCAAAGCAGAGAGCATTATTGCATAAAAAACTTCCATGCAGAGGGAAAATCTCAGGGAGAGGACACAGCAGGAATCTCCAGCAGAATGGAAAAAATAAACAGCTCACACAAGAATTGCACCTTAGAAAACCCAGTCTTGAAGTAAATTAGGTTAGTAATGATTCCCTGGCCTCAGAAATGAAATGAGATTCCCAAACTGACCAGCTGTACTTGTTTTGCTTTCCTCACCCCAAGAAATGGCAAAATCTTTCTCTCAGCTTGTGAAAAATTCCTCAGATCCAAACCCTGACAGCCACCCCTTCCCAGAGCTCTGCAGTGGCAGGGAGCAGGGAGCACATGGCCAGGCAGGCTTCTCCAGATTCCCTCTTTTTAACTACATAAAGTTATTGGATATAAAAAAATACTTCTCTCCCAGTGCTATATATTAATAAATCCTGGAAAAATTCATCCTAAGGCTTCAGGGCATAGGTATCAGACACAGGTCACACTGTACATGGAGGACTGTGGGTTCAGGGCCATGCTCTGGCTCTGGACATCGTGTGGATGCTGCTCTGCCCTCTGGAATGGTTATATCCCAGCTGGAGTTGCCATCTGAGTCTGCCTGGAAACGCCAGCATTGTCAACATCAGCCCATGTTTTGTCCTGTTTTCAACAAGTCAACACAGGAAATGGTTTTCATCAGATTTTTCAGTTTCAGAGGAACTCCTCTCTCCAAAAACAGCATCATGGCAATAGAACCCCAGCATCGTCTGGGTTGAGAGGGAATTTAAAAACCAGTTCTTCCATGGAATAGAGACACCTTCCCTTTTTCCAGGTTGCTCCAAGCCCTGTCCAGTCTGGCCTTTGACACTTTGACAGATGGAGCAGCCACAGCTGCTCTGAGTACTCTGTGCCAGGTCCCCACCACCCTCACAGGGAAGAGTTTCCTCCCAATAGCTAATGTAAATTGATCCTTTTTTTAATTTCTAACATCTACTTCTTGTCCCAGCCCAACAGGTAAATTTCTCCATCAAAGTGACATTCAGATATAACAGGATGAAAAAAAAGTACCCAAAAATTCTGTTAACATAATTCAATCAAATCTCTTTCAGTGTGTCCCTTACACACAGTGTGTAAGCACCACAGAAGTAATACAACCATAATCCTGCTTGTTTTGTTGACATCTTCATAGAAATTCCCTCCAGGTACAAGCTTTGTAGAATCCAGTCCTAGAGGACTGAATGATATCATACTTGTCACGGGAAGAGAATTTGATAAACTCAGCATCTCCAGAGGACACAGACAATAGCACCTGATCTTGTTGGACATGGAGGATTTATCCTTATTTATCATCTTTATGCTGCAACTGAAACCCACAGTAAGACACAACCTTCCAGGGGCTTTTAGCTGCTCCCGGAAAGGGACTATCACTCAGCTGCATGCAGGGCAGGTTCATGACCACAGCACTGGGTTGCTCTGGTGAGTAAGGGTTGGTTTGTTCAGCCAGTACAAACCCCACTGCAGGCTCCGGAAGGGAAACAGGTGCCTGGAGTCACAAATCAACATCTGCAAGAATGGATCCACAGGGCCAGGGCTCATCTTCAGCTGCACTGTCTGGGAAGAAGGAGACAGGGAGGCATCCCTTTGCTAATGAATGAGTTGCATTTTCAAAGATGAAGATTTTGCAACACTCAACACTCCTGGGACTGTTTTGATACAGGATGGGGACCTGGGCTCTGCTTCCAGGGAAAAAGTGACAGGACAAGAGGGAGTAGCCTCAAATTGTGCCAGGGAAGGTTTAGGATGGGTACTGGGGACATTTCTTCATGGGGTTGTCCAGCCTAGGCAGAGGCTACCCAGGGCAGTGGTGGAGTCCCCGTTCCTGGAGGGATTTAAAAGCTGTGTAGATGTGGCACCTGGGGTTGGTGGTGGCCTTAGCACCTTAAGGTGGGCTCCTAAAGAGTCTGTGACAAATCAAGAGCTGTGCTGTTGAAAATTCAGAATCCTCATTCAGTACATCAAAAGATGAGAGGGGAGAAAATCCACTTGTTTTCACTGGTGCACAAGCCTGGGGTGCTCCTCGCTGGCTAAAAATGACATCACATTATCAAACTCATTCCAACTGCTGCAAGAAGCAAATGAACAAACAAGGATAAGCTTTAATCCTGGTCCCCTTTGGGAACTAGATTTGTGAGCTCAGCCTGTTTATGTCCGATTTCTGAAAGGGGTCAAAACAATCAAGAAATTCAAACAAAGGTCCATCACCCTTGGCAAACAAAGTTTTAGAGAGAAAAAAGCGTTTTCCAAGAACACAGAAACTGCCCTGTGAATTTAATCCTTACTAAGCAAGAGAGAAATGACAAGAGAAAGTCAAGTTGTAAACATCCCAATCACATGGAAAACTTTCAGTGGGAAGGTCAAAATTTCACAGATACACAAACCAAGGGTGCCACTTGCAGAAAACCAAGCTGAGGTTTGACACTGAAGTACCAAGTAGAGCTCCTTGAACTTTTGCAGGGGAAGGAACAAAGTGGAGTCTGGGTCAAAAAGCATCCCTACCTAAATGCTGGGCAATGGATTAAAGAGCAACACAGAAGGTGTCAGAGAAAGAACACAATTCCTGGTTGGTTTAGGGTAAGAGTTGCTGTCTGTGTTCGTCTTGGTAAGTGGACAGGGCTGAAGGATCTGTTCTGATTCAGGGCTGCACTGAGGAGCGACAGGCTGTGCATGGCCATTGCCCCTCTCTCCCATTTAATAAAACTGCTCTCCCACTGCACCAGCACAAACGGCCAGAAGGCCGCATTGCAAGCCAGGCAAAGGCCATCTGTCACAACAAACACGTGGCATTGAAAGCACAATGATTTCACATTTCACTGGCTACACCCACTCAAGCAACACAAACTCACTACCTGTAATCAAGGGAATGATCTTGCACCTCCAAAAGCAAACAAGGGGGCAATTGCTTCTCCCAAAGGACATGGAAGCACTGAGCAAATCTCTCTTTCAGTCTGTGGCTGCTGGGTTTTAGCACTGGAGTGAAGATGGGTATGATGACAGCAGCCACAGCAGCCAGGTTTCTCAAGCTAAGTTCACATGAAAACATCACCCTTATAACCACTGATTTGTGGCATGATTTGTGTTGCAAACATAAGCATGGAAATGTTCCTCCATGCCAGGATTGAGGTTCCTGTGAGGACGTGTGAAGATACAAGAAGATAAGAGAGTGATCACAGTTATTTCTTGGGCAAGACTGCCAAATCAACCCATACCTAATGAATAAAGGCACTGTTAAACATTTTTATCTGCCTCTCCTGTGTTTTCCTGTATTTGTTACAAAGCTCCAAAACTCAGAAAGAAATCTGACACCCCCCAGTCCCTCAGATGCTCATTGTTCCGTGTTCACAGGCCTGACACACATCCACCGTCTGCCTCCACAAGATCAGAGGAGCCAACAAATGGAAAACACATTAATATCTGAGCTGAAGCCATTTGGCGAGCGGGTGACAGCGCCAGGAATCAAGACCTTGGAATCCAAACCTTGAGCTCATTTCTCCAAGCTGCAGCTGCCAAGTGATCACATTTGCGACTGATCTCAGTTGCTCAAGTGGTCAAAGCTCTGTTTATTGCTCCCCTCAGCCAGTAACATCCAGTAAGGACAGTGCCCGCAGTCACCTGGCACTGCCTTGGAACAAGGACTCAGATCCGGCTCCATCCCACAGCCAGGGATCACCCCAGGGGCTGCCAGGAGAGGGTATTTCCTGCCTGAGCTGCGGGATCATGGCTTACCTGCAGCTCTGAGTAGCTTCCAGCACTTGTCAGACGCTTCTGTTCCTCCACTCTGCTGAGCCTTTGGACAAAGAGGGAATGTTTTCCTCTTTCTGAACAGATTTGGAGAGGAATGTGCCAAAGAAGAACTGCACCATAGTGGTGCTGAGGGGGGAAGTGCTGACTATATTTATCCTCACAGAATTTGCAAGTCAGAGCACAAATCTACTTGTGTTTTTTCTTTTAATTGAAAACCATGCAACAAAAATACAAAAATGTGAAGCAGGAACTGGCTTTTAGCATTTGCTAACAAACTTCCTGACTTTGCTACCTAGCTGGATGTACTTATGAAAGGATAAATTAAACTCAAAGCACTTTTTATTAACTGTTGCTCCCTGTATCACCAGGATGATTTATATGATCAGTGTGGGGCATACCTTGGTCAACAGGAACAGTACTGCCCTTTATGCAGTTTATGCAGGTTTATTGCTTTCAGCCTGTGTGCAAGGGAACAAGGATGCAGTAAGGGTTCCCAGCTCTGCATGGCACTGCCAAGAGCTCCTGAGACAAGGCACAGCCCTGCCCTCTTCTCACAGCCTTACATCAGCAGAGTTGCTCCCCAGAGAGATGGAAGCAGCTCTTCCAGAACAGTTACAATGAAATGATGGCAAAACTTGGCTAAAAACATAAGCAAACATGAAGGAAGGTATTACTAAATAGGCAGAGGAAGCAGGGAATAGAAGGCATTTCTTCAGGACCAAAGGCTACAGGGAAAGTGCCTGACATTGCAAGGACCTGCCCCAAAAGGGACATCCCTGCCCAAAACAGAACCACCTGCTGCTTCTGTTTCCTGAGTACTGGAGATAATCCAAGCCTCAGTACAGACCAGCAGCCACCCACCTTGAAACTCCTTTTAGTTTCACTCTGAGCATTTTCACGACAATAACCAAGCACTGAATGAGCTGCCTCATACTGTGTGGAGCAAATACAAGAATTCCAGAGCTACACTGAACCCCCACATTACCTGAGCTGTTTGATTCATAACTGATACTGAGGAGCAGCTCTGCCATGACAAATTGTGTGATTCCTGTTGCCATAGCAAAGTACTACGTTGGGATTCACTTTTCAGAGGTACTACAAAAGATCACAATAACCTTGGTCTTGGGAATACTGTGGGAATATGCAGTAAATCAGTACCTTTAAATATATCAAATTAATCATACAGGACACAGTTCATGGAGGGGAACTCTTAACTGCTTCTATACACGTGGTGGGGCTGTTTTTAAAGGGTCAAGGCTGCAAACAGGCAAGAATAATAGAGAACGTTAGAGAGGCAAATCTGTGTTGAATTAATTATAGCTTTTACCCAGACTGGCTAAGGATGAGCTGGATCTGTCCACCAGAGTTGGTCAATCCTTCCTCAGAGTCCCCTCCATACAGCCAGTAAACATCAAACCTTCCTCCTTCCCTCTCCAAAACCTCCCTGCAGAGCTGCCTACCCTGCCCAGGCCCTGCTATGACCCAGGAAGCAGCAGGATAACATACTCAGTTTCCCTTGGTCTAATTAAATAAGATTAAACTACTGGTTTTAGTCGTACAGATATACCTCTGGAGTACTATTACATCATATTAAACACACAAGTCCAAAAGAAAAAAAAAAATCCCAAAATTTTCAGAACAATTATTTTTTTTCTGAACAAGACCTGACAAAAAAAATGACAGGGAAAAGGCAAAGATCTTATAAAAATATTTTCAAATGTACATTTCAAATTATCCCCCTTCTGCACGTCAGTCTCCCAGCTTTTCATAATACTACTTTAACTTGATGGGAAATACTCATTCCAAGAGAAATCATTAGAGTGTGGTTGAATTCAGATTTCCCTCAGCCCTCTCGTTCCCCTCTTGACTTACGTAACTCCTGATTTATTCACAATCCTTGGGCTCATTTAGCACAGGACTTCACACGAAGGTCAGGCAATGCTTTTAACTGATCTTTTGCTAGTTTTGTTTTTTTCAGGAGACCAAAAATTCTGGATTATCAGCTACAGGCGTTCCACCAAAGATAAAACAAGCTACAATCACAATTTTCTCACTTGTCAGAGTGCAAGCATCACATATCTCTACGGAAAAGTACCTCCCTAAGCCATATTTTCCAAATTAAAAAAGATCCCTGTCAACTGGCAACCCCCTTTCCTGCTTTTTCATATTCACTGGCTGTTAGCAAGCTGAAGCACCACTTCCAAATATAACACAAGTTGTTTGTGGGAAAAAATTATGAAAAACATCAAGGAAAGAGATGAGCTGAAGGATGACTCTGCTGAATTCCTCATGAGTATCTCTGAAGCAGGACTCCAGCACTGGCGTGGTCAGAGTCCAAAGCACTGTCCCTGCCTGATGCTCCACTCAGCACACATCCCAAATGCAGTGAAAGATGCAGATGTTTCAGCCAGAACACAGCTGGTGACAGCCACGTCACTCAGGGCCTGGGCTCTCTGCTTCTCTACCCAAGGGCTCAGCTCTTCTCAGCAACCTTACACCACATGGCAGCTGTCCCAGGGGGTACAAAACACCTCCACTTCTGGAATTTTCCTGAGAATGAGCCATGTTGTACCACGCCAGCAGATTTTTACCACCAGCAATTGGCAAGCGTAAATTTTAGGCTGTTGCAGGTACCACCCCCTCAGCACTCTCACCACTGGATTCCACCCCTCAGTGGGTAGGAAGGAACCCATCACAGGGTAAAGTCCTGCAGTGTGACGTTCTTGCTCAACCTGCTGAAGACTACAAGAAAGAAACATTTCTGTCTGGCAGGTCTAACACAGCATTACTTTGGGATTCAACAGAACTAAAGAGGGAGCCCAAGCTCAGATGAACATCTAGAATTAAAAGTTAACTTCACTGAACTCATCCTTTTATGTTCAAGTGCACAGAAAGTGCACCTTGAATGATGTAAAAATTCTGTACGTGCAACCCAAAATGGCTGGGAGTTTGATGTAAGGACCTCCTGCAGGAGGTCAGACACCACACCCACAGCTCAAGGCTGCTAAAAGGGGTTCTGTTTCTGCTGCACTTCCTCACCACAGGCTGTGTAAGATTTTAGGCCCAAGCAGTGTCAATCAAGAGAAGTTTAACAGGAACACACATACATCTCTTTAGAAACCTCTCCTGGACTTTCCTGAACAAGAAAGTGTAGAAGAGGGGAAGAACTTCTGTTTTGCTCCTCCCTTCTTACTGCATATCAAATGACTTCACTATTCAAACTCTCAGAATAAGATCTAAATTGGATGCAAATGTCTCCTTCCTGACATTTTATATTTTGATTTTTGGGCCAATCTAAGATTCATGCAGAAAGGTCACTGGATAATGAATTAAACACTCCCAACACAATCATCACCAATGCCACAGGCAACAGGCACAGGTTCTGGCTGAGAACTCAGAGAAGAAAAGCTGGAGCTGCAGCAGCCTCCTTCCCACATCCTTCGCCTGCACAGACCTCTGGAGAAGTTGGCTGGCAGGTGGACAGGGCACTTCTCCCTTCCAAAAGAGCTGAAATTCCTGCACATGCTCCAAAGCCTACATTAGGAAGGCTTCAGCACTGAACTGGGTGGGTTATTTTCAGTCCTGTGTTCCTGTCACCATGCAGGAGGCACAAGAAAGCCCTCAGAGCCCACATCCACAATTTGCCTGTAGCTTCCTCATGCTCCCAATCAGCAGAGCTCCAATGATATGTGAGATTCAGAACAGCTCCAGCACAGCAAGAGGCACAGCGGGAACATCTAAATCTGGGCAAGACTTAAAGTGCAAATTCCTGTTCAGCCCTTGGGACATGGTGACACCACCACATTCCAGACCTAGTCCCATAATCCATGTTCATTCTATCACATCTGAGCCTGCAACACCCCAGGCCCTTGGGCTGTGCCTTGGGATCCACATAGGGCTGGGACAAGGATTTTCCTTCTTTCAAGTCTCTGTGTTTCCACACTGGTGACACAGAGCAATAAAGGGCACCCAAAAGAGAGATCACATCGAGTTCCACCCCATAATGCACATCCCACGAGCCAAAGGAAAGGCCCAGAAGTGACAGCTACAACCCCACCTGAGGTCTGGTCCAGCAGGGACGTGAGAGGACTGGAGAGTGCCATGCATCATCCAGGGAACTCCAATGAAACCATGTTAGAGGAAGCCAGAAGCATTAACCAGCAAGGCAGGCAGTCCTGCCTAAGAGGTTAGGCAGCCTTAGTCCGAGGGATTAATAAGCATTCCCAGAGTTTGGAGAACTCGTTACCTCTGCACAGTCCTCCACAGCACAGACACCCCCGTCTCTAACGGGCTCACTCATGGAAGATGGATTACAAGCTCCCAGGTCTTCAGACTACAGGCACGGGAACATGAGTGAGTTATTGAGGGGCTTGGGCACACCTGAGCTTCAAATGCTTCCACAGGTTTCTACAGAAGTGGGGTTTAGTGTCACAGGAAGAATTTAGGCTTGAGACGGCAAGGTCTGGTATGTGCTGGTTCAATCAGCACTTTGGTGTCCCAGTGAGATTTGCTAATCCCTGACAAACTGCTGGGAACAGGAATAAGTCCAACCTGTGACAGTTCTGTGGTGAAACCAGGAGTGAGCCTCTCCCATCCTGAGAACCTCTGCCACCACTTTCCATCTTCAGTGGGCCCTTTCCTGCCCTTCTAATGGCTTCTGACCCCAGTGAGCACTGACAAATCATAGGAACTGCCTCAAATCTTTAGTTCTTTTAATACAAAAACATTAGCACAGTTGGAAGCTGCACCACTCCCTGTCAGTGTGGAAAGTGAATCCTCCTCCCTCCACATTGACTCACACATCCACCACACACAACTCTAACCTGGACCCACAAGTGAGGTAGCAGCTTCCACTTGCAAACATATGAAACTTAACAGTGCATTTGTTTGGATATACGAATAATGGAAAGAAAATTTAATCTAGGAACAAAAAGTAGAAATAATTTTGTTAAAGGCCAAGGCTGGAGTTGAAGATTTCAGACACAAGGGACTGGACTTACCCTGCAGTGACTTTCCCAATCCCTGGCCCAGCTTCCACCCATGTTTCTGGAGTAAGCGATGTCCAATATTATCCTGACAGACAGAACAGAGAAAACAAACCAAAAATATTCCAATAATATATTCTTCCTTTCCCACTGACATTTAAACATGTGATGAGCAAGAGATTTTTCTACATATATATGCATGCAAAAAATGCTACTGAAAAGGCAATATATGCCCAATAAAGGGAAAGACAAATGTCAAAAATTGCTGGCTAGAATTTTTCCAGGAGGATGGGTATTGGGGACGGTCACTTTCTGATGGTGTGCTGGGCAACTTTTGTGCATCACGTTTAAAAGAAATAAAAAAATAATAAAAATAAAAAGCAATGTGGGAGAAAATAAAGTGTACCAATAAAAATTGACAGTAAAAAGCATAAAATCAAGCTATTTATACAATCATATCCATCACCTAGACAGCACCACTTAAGATTTTTTTTTTCAAAGAAAATCTACAATGTGTTTAGTCATTTTGTTTGTTTGTCAGGCTTTTATAATACTGAGTAAGTTGTAAGTGCAAGACTGCCCCACCACTAGAAACCAAAACACAATCAGAGCAAAATCCAGGCTAGACTTGATTGGGTTTTTTTTTTATATATGTATATATATAAACTAGCATGCAGCCAATATTAAACTGAAAAAACAGTGAGGTTAGTAAAACAAAAAAAAAATGAAATCATTTAAATAAAATGAGCTCAAGCACAGACTGGGTGATGCATTTCACATGTAAACTAACAAAAATACTAAGATGTTAGAATGAAACAGGCCTAGCAATAAGTTAACAGCAAGGAACCATTAGTGCATGTAGGGGAAACAATAAGCATAATGTCTCATCTTCCTAAAAAAAAAAACAAAACTATTTTGGAAGAACTGGAAAAGTACTGACGCAGCAATTAAGTGTCAGCTTTTGGCAGTGGGGCTGAGCAGGGCTCAGTGTGGAAACTGTTGTGTTTTATGCAAGGTTTCTGCCCCCAGACAAAGAGCAGAGCACTCACAGCACCCTCGAATCATCTCAATCTGCCAGCTCACCCTCAGTGACCACTTCACCCAGTTACAAGCAGTGACCAGCTCCTCAGAGAAGGACTCTTGGCTGGGACCATGTTCACCTTCTAATCACAAAAAACAAAATCAAAATCAGATATGAACTTGTTGATTATTAATTATCATCAGGCAAACCACAACCCGAGGTACCACAGAAATATCTTGAATTATAACAGGATGTGACTCCAGCACACTGAGTTATCACTCAGTGGAATCCTAGAAAATAATTATATCTATATGCTGCAGGTTTCTTTAATTAAGTAACAGTCATCAACAGAAACCAGAGTAAGTTTTGTCACTCCACAGTGAAGAAAATGACCACAGGGTTTGCACAACTTCGGTGAATCAGCTCGAAAGGCACAACCTTCTCAAAGATATTGGCTGCATGGATACATTTTTCCTCAAAAAGATGTTATCAAGTACAAATTTTAGAATTTTTTTTCCGATAGCCTAGTAAAGTCATACATTTTGTATTCCTGTATTTCCCAAGGAATAATGTAAATTTTCCCCACACTACCAGCTCTGCCCCAGGACATAATTAGAATTACACAGAAAAAAAAAGTAAACCAGGAGACATAAGGAAACTTCTGGGAGAAAAGGTTAAACCAAAAACAAAAAACAAAAAAAAGGAAAAATAAGGCTGGATCCTCACCACAACCAGCATGGAGAAGGCTGCTTGTTGGGAAGATAGGAAAACTTACCTGCAGGGACACCTGGGCAGGCCAATCCCAATGGCCACAGAGTGCCCCATCCTGGAAGAGAGGGGCTGCAGCTTGGGATATGTTTGGGATAAGGCACTGATTGCCCTACCCTGACAAAGGATCATTGAATCTAAAAGCCGGCGCTGACAAAAATGGCTGCGTTTTCCAAAAAGGAAAAAAAAAATTTTAAAAAATAAATCCAAAGGACAAGGAGTACTTTGCAGTCTTGGCCAAGTGGAGATGAGACATTGTGCTGACTGTGTGTGTTATGAATGCACTAAAATAAAGACAGATGAAGCAGAACGCTATTCCAAAAGCAGTGCAAGTGGAGTGAAAGCATTTCCATACGAACCTGGCTTTAAAAACTGGGCTGTCAAAAGAACAGTTAAATGTAACACAAAGTAAGAAACTGTCCAATCACTAATGGTAGTTTTTTTCTTTTGCTTTGTTTTCAATTCACTGCTTGCAAGTAATGTATTTATTAAAGAAGAGTGAAAGCATAAAATAAATTCAACAAGTCAAGACCAGCTGGGAGATTCAAGAGCGGTGTGTCGTGACTGACAGTGAAGGGGGAAACAAATGTTAAAGGGAAAAAGAAAAATTTAGAAAGGTTATACACATTAGCACCACCTTTACAGACCCACTCAAGAGGATGGTCCCAAGTTGTTTGACATAAATTATGCCTGAACATTGCCCTGCCTCAGTTCCCAGGAAGGAGTTGTCTCTCCCTCACAAACTTTTTCATTTGTTTGTTTATGCAGTGGAACTACTCCCTAATTTTAGATCCTATTCAATTGAAAAGGAGCATCTTCTATTGCATTGAAAAGGAGAACAACTCTAGTAATTTAAAATTAACATTTTAATGGCCATCACTTTGCTCCTTTCTGGCCATGTTCAGCTCCTCCCTCATTTTCCAAAGGCTAACCCAGACCTCAGATGGAGGCAGACTGACAGAGCTGCTCTTCAGTGCAAACGCTGTCCTAAAAACTAAATTATGGAAGGCCAGGCTTGCTTGATCCCACGTGAGAGCCTGTTGTCTGAAGAGCCATGGGAGTAGCCAGAGATATTGGGACCAAAATGTGGCATGGGACAACAAATGTAGCAACAGCTGACAGCTTTTTTTTAAGTGAATTTTAAAGTGAAAGTTCCGTAAAAGTACAGCTACTTTCACACAGAAGAGATGGGGCTTTTCACAGCAAGCTTGCTGTGCATGTCAAGAGCTGTCATTCCTTTTGAAAAGACTATCCTCACATTACAGCAGTCTTCCTACAGAAGAGCTACAGTGATCCATAGAAACACCATAGCCCTAGGACACCCCTCATTTCTCAGCAGAGTGCTGGCAGGAGTCTCCTCACATTATTCCTCTGGGACCTCCTTGTGTTACAGGCACAATAAAAATTATTGAAGCAGCCAAAATAAGTCTCCCAAGAGGTGTTTGAGTGAGCACAGGAGCTCTCCTGGACCATGTGGGCACAGGCTGTGGGATGCTCCAGGCAGGGAGAAGGGCTCAGCAGCTCTGGGCAGGACAGCACCAGCTATGGAGCTGGGCAGCACTGATGGAGAATTCTGCTCTAGTGACAAAGCAGAACTTTTCCAAAGGTGTAGGAAATGCAAGGCCTTGCTACACCAGACCTTCACAGAGCTGGGTAAGCTGCTCTGGAAAAACTTCATCCAAAGTGACTGGGCTCCACCAGCTCTAACTGGCCTCCCCAATTCCCCATCCTGTGCCCTGACAAGATGTCCTTGCTTGCTTTCCATGGGCATCTGTGATTCCTGAGCAGGATATCCCCAGCACAAATTTCTGATAAAGGTCCTGGCCAATAGAAAAAAAAATTGCTTGCAATTGAAAGATGGGTAGAAGAAGCCCAAGGTTTTGATGATGCCTGTGTGAGATAACCCGCACCACCAGTTTTGCCTTGCACAGGTTTTTCTTGAGATCCCCATGATCCTCTCGCTCATCCCAGCACTGGCAGGAACCATTACTCTCTTGAGTGGATTGTAAGCTGTGCTGACTGTGTATGGAGGAATCTATAAGCAAGGATTGGATGCTACTGGGTGAACCCATGCAAACAAGAGGTTGAAAAGATTCCCAAAACAAAACCTAGAGCTCACTACAGATGACACAATGAAGACCAGAGAGAAAAGCCAAATAGTAATGCTACACCATTCAGCTTCCAGAAGCACATTATTTATAGCACTGTCCACATATGGCTGCTGCTAAATGTCAAATCAGCAGCCTCATCAAATGACACTTTGGAACTAGTGGAGTCCACAGATCCATACAGATTTCCAGTGCCACAACCCTGGCTTTGGCTCAACCAGGCTGTGCCAGCCCCGGTGTCAAAGCACCACTGACTGCAGCCTGAGACAGGGGGCTCAAGGCGCTCCTTGTGGCACCTTGTAGCAGCATTAGAGAGAGGGGAAAGGACATTTGTTAGTTAGGACAAGGACAAACTAACAAGCTCCAGGAGAAGTGGGTGATTCCCAGTCTGGCCTCCAACCTGCGGCGGTGACGGCGTGGGTCGACCCCTGACACTGCCTGCACGGGGCCAGGGCTGCTCCTTGGGGGCTCTAAGGGTCTACTGCTGTCTCCTACTCCATCTGCACTGCTGGGATGAGGAAAACCAGGAATTCGTAGCAAAGAGACTCAATAAACAAGTAGAGATAAGGAATTAATGTGAAGAAAATCTGGATTCTATTAAAGCTGCAGTAATTTGCGACTTCCCATTCAAGTACCTGAACCCAGTACACTCAAAATGCCCCAAAACAAATGCATGCAGCTTCTTGAATTTAGAAAAAAGGGCAAAGTGCTCTGATTTTTCAAGGACACCAGTGACTGCACTGACACGGACAGGCAGTGTAAGTGCAGCATCTTTCAAAGCACAATGGAAAAATGTTACTTGTGGGGGGAAAAAGAAATATCAATGTTTGTAGCTCTGAAGAATCCATTGATATGAAATAGTTTCTTCAATTTAGTAATGGAAAACAGCTGGCACTTGTTCAGGCCACATCCATCCCTAGCTCCTGGCAGCTCTGTTTTCCATAAATGTACTCTGGTTAGAGTTGCATTTTTCAGTTTAGACATCTTTGGCCTAAACAAGCTGTACACAGCAGGATTTCCAGAGGAATACCACCACCAGTAGGCTAATTGAGGACACGTTTCAACATTGTAATGATCTGTAGACTCCCAAACCTATTTTTCCAGCCACCTTTGAGTTGCATGCTGTAGCAGTACAGTCAGCACCTCTCAACAGATAATGCTGCAGAGATGGATGTCACATCAGTGGGGACTGTCACAGGGACATGGCATAGGAAATCCTCCCCCAGTCTCCAAACACCTGCAGGCTTGGAGCACCTTGCTGTCACTAAGATGTGGGAATCTGCAAGGGGCACATTTATGAGAATATTCTTAATCCACCCTTTGTTCTGAAGGATGACATTTTAACTGGGAAGCACTTTGATCTGCCAGTTATAAACACAGGATGTTCATCACCTAAACTGCTTCCATACCATGAAGCACAGGCTCACTCATGACTCTGAGCAGATTCCTTGGAAAAGGACAGCTGGATTGCTAATAGAGAACCGGTTCAGGACTAAAACCCAACCTGTTAATATTGAAAATACTCAGATGTATGGTAGTTCTAAAACAGATTTGCCTTTCCTCTCAATTTTTGCTCTGGGTGAGCAAACAGCATAAAATAGAAAGAAAAAAAAACTAACAATGCAGAATGAACACTCCTTTCCTGGTGAAAAATCTTGCAGGAGAGGTCCCTCACTGAATTCTGCCAAGGAAATTGTCCCACCTGGTGATGCGTGTAGTTTGCCAATTCAAAGAGCACACTAATCATTAATAAGAGGGGAAGCAAAATCACCTCCATAGGTGTCAGGAAACACAAAGTAATTCCTGCTTCCCAGATGGGGAATTTAAGAATCAACAATGTATTTTTACAAAGGCCATGTGAAACATCAAAAGTGACCAATTTGTTTCTGACACTACACTTGTTCAGGAGGCCAAAACCCCACCCTGTGCAGCAGCCATAGCTTTGAAATTCTGGGACAGACACTGGCACAGCTGCTCGGGGAAGCGCTGGAGTCACCATCCCTGGCAAGGTTCACAGGCCAATGGTTTGTGGCATTTGGGGACATGGCTTAGGTGGCCTTGGCCATGCTGCAGGATTGGCTGGACTCAATGAGCTTAGACAGCTTTTCCAAACTTTGTGATTCTGTGATTCTCTTATTTTAGACAAAAGAAGAGTGGAACAAACTTGATTTTAAAGAATAAATTGAGGTTTTAATTCTTTCTCCTCCCAAAATAAGCCATTCCTCTTGTCCTCTTCATCCAACTGTGCTCAATTAGGTTTGAACTGTACCTACCAAAGAATTGTAAAGATTAAAAATGTCCCGACATTTGGATGGTG
Organism: Anthoscopus minutus; assembly: GCA_013399455.1. NCBI lineage: Eukaryota > Metazoa > Chordata > Aves > Passeriformes > Paridae > Anthoscopus > Anthoscopus minutus. Next base: position 103,747 of record VWYI01043140.1, read on the forward strand.
AGAGACTTACATGAATAAAATATTAAAACTATAATTTATTTTTTCTGCTGCAGCTCAGCATTAATCAATTTGCACAAAGCATTACTCCTGTGGATGATGAGAGCTGCACAGTGAGCCCACGTGAGCCCAGGGTACCTGCTCATGCTTTACACACTTCCATAGACATCATTCCCTCTGGAACACCAGAGATGTAATCTGTGACCTCTTCTATTCCTCTCTTTGGGAAAGCCCTTTTGGAAATCAGGTAACCAGTCTAGTCTGTAAGCAGCCATTTGAATTATTTTGAAATGCTAATTTCTAGTGTGGCCCAGAGTAGGCTACCAACATGTATTTCCCATTATATTTCCATCCAGCTCAGCATTTTAACTCAAATCCCCGTGTCCCAAGGTAAGACTGAAGTATTCAGGAGAACAGTGAATATCAATTCCCATCTCTGCAGCATTATCTCATGCGTCATCAATTACTGCCATGCCTAAATCTAGCATCATGCCAGCACATTAAGACAGTAGGTACTATATGCAGTGTTCACTGGACCAGAAGAACAGAAATAAGAAGGGGAAAGGAAACCCTAGAGAAGAAATTAAAAAAGGCAGACCGTGCAATACAAACCAGATCATGGCTGCTTAGCTAATATGGGCCAACTGCTGCGGAAGAAAAATGTCGAACACCCCAAGTTGTATAAATTTTTGGTAAACATCTAACACACACACAAACACACACAACACCAACCTACACACCAACAAAAATATATAGTGGGCTTTGGCTAACACTGGTTCTTCTAGGGGCTGACTAAGGTGGAGAAACTTTAACAGAACTTCAATTAATAGGCTAAAGAAACAATTGACAAGTAGCTTCTTAACAAAAATCTAGACTTAATCAGAACACCACTAAATGTCCCTTGATTATTCACTATAAGTTTTCTTGTTTCTGAAGAAAACTGCAAATGAAACTTAGCTAAATGCCAAACATGGGTCTAGTTTAGGCTGAACAAGCTGTTGCGCCTTAAACCAGCAGAAGGTGCTTTGCAATGAGAAAAATTAAAAAGCTCCAAAAAGCTTAAAAAATTTAAACTAAACAAAACCTACTTTTTCCTCATCTTACAGCAGGAGTCTTCACATCTAACTCAATGTAAAGAACTTTAGAGAAAAGCTCAGGGCAGTTTCAGCTCCATGGGGAAGGACTGGTGGACTAAGACTGATCCCTCTCTCCATACTGCCAGGTGTCATTCTAACACTTTAAACACATGGGTACTTTTCCAAAAATATAAACTAGAAAGAACAAAATGCATTTTACTATACTATTCCATCAAGTTCACATTTAAATTAAGCTGATTCTTCAAAGAAAAGCATAAAAACTAAAAATAAGTATCTGTGAATGAAAGTATTATTTTAAATAATTCCTGAAATAGCATGTTGAACTCAAATTTCAGGTTTTAGTTTAGGACTACTTCAAGATTAAATCCCATGCCCACTTAAGGTCAGCATGCAGTTTACCACCAATTACCCCTCACTGCCAACAAGGTGCCCACTGCTATCAGATTTGTCTGCATTCACATCAAGGACCATGCGAGCACGGCCTAATTCCAGGGGGAACGATGCTGATCAGGGGGGGCCTTACCGATTCGATGGGCTTGTCTAGAGATGCCTGCTCTATCTCCAGGTGCCCCTCTTCATACTGATCAAAGTGATTGCCCTGCAAGAGAAAACCAGGGTCAGCTCCACAGCACAGCACACACTTCCAACAGTTTAGCGTCCAGACAGATTTGGTTACTGTGTTATATTTCACATAATTTTGCTAACAAATGAACTTGTTCAATACAGGCACAATTCAGTGTATCAGCTATAAGGACAAAAAACCCTAAAAACGAAGTCAATTTGATGACAACCATAAACTATTAAAGCTATTAAATACCAAACATTTATAATTGCAATACTTCTGGATTTTCGTCCCTAGAAAGCCCATGAAAACAGAGCATAAGTGCCAGTGTCAGCATGGAAACCACATACAACAAGGAGCAGCAGGAATAGACTTCCCCACCACTAGAAGGAATTTCCCTGCACCAGGAATTTGCTTGAGGGATACATCTGATTTCATGCACCTTACATCAACAAAATCCCAGAGTGGTTCCCATCCAGGTAAGGGGAATCTGTCCCTATGCCCACAGTATCGGTCCATGGTGTGGAGCAGCCCTGCCCACAAATCTGAACAGTGATCTGTCCTTGGAAGTGATCCCCCAACACACCATACAGCCTTTAGTACCAACCCAAAGCAGTCCCCCTGCCGGCTGACCACCAAGCCCCTTGGAAAAATTGCATCTTCCCACATTTCTGGGTGGATACTGAGCATGCAGGTTCCTAAGCAAGGAAGGCAATGGCAATCGATGTTCTCCAGAGCAAGTGTTGGTGCTGGTACACACCAGTGAAGGGTCATTTCAAGAAAAACAAACACCTCCACTGCGGCTCTGCCACAATTTGAGCTTTCTGAAACCTTAAATTCCTAGGATTCCAAACATGGTGAACCATTTTGGGCTGTTCAACAGGTCCATGATGCAACACATCCCCTGTCACCAGCACAGACCTGGAAAGGAAACACTCAAACTTACCAGCTGCAAATTCAGAAGCAAAAGAAGTGAGAGTCCTGCAGCTGGGATGAGACCAAAACCACTGAAGGGAATGGTTTCAGCAGGTTCTCCTACATTCCAAGGTCCTGCCCAGTGTCACAGAGACTCCAGGAGGTGCCAAGCCTTGGCTGTCACCCCTCACACCACACAGTGCCACTGAAACATCTGGCTGTTCTGTGCACCCCAAACCCCTGGCAGGTTCTATTTGCATCCCAGCTCCACAATCCCTTGGATCAGGAGCATGCAGCACTGGTACCAAGAGAAACATGTTGTCCCCCTCCTCCTTCCACCAATACCAACTTCTCCTTCGGCGAGAATTTTAACAGAAGCCAGCACGCAAAAGAGCAAACTGCAGCTGCAACAGACTGACAGCTGGAATATTACAAGCCAGGCATCAGCCTCCAAAAATCCTCTGGAAGGAGTGTTCCCATGCAGCAATGCAAATCTGCAGGGGAACATCTTGACTAAAACCTGGTGCCAGGAGAAGGTGCTTTGATGCTGGTGCCTTATCTTCCAGCCCATCCATCAATCTGCAGGCCCTGGTGGTAAACTCACCCTGGCCATGCTCTGCTCCCAGGCATCATCTTTCCCATGGCCCCTCCAGAAGAAATTTGGAGTTTAATCTGCAAGTAGAAATCCACTCCCACTATTTTTTTTTTTGGACAGCCTTCAAGGAGCAAGCTGACGGCAAACTTACTATGCACAAGCAGTCGTTGAGCTGCTTAGGAAGGCTAACAATGCTCAGAGACAGACTTTGTGTGTGAGAAGTCCAGCAGCCCACACCAAAAAACACCAAAAACATGCCTCAGTGGTTGGGGGACAGCCTAGCCTTCCAAAAAACAGTGCACAAGAGAACCAGAGCAGTCAGGAGCATACATGCTGCCGACACTGGCAAAAATACATTGCTAAACTTCATCTATTAAAACATTAAACCCACATCATGTTCAGTTAACCAACAGCTGAAACCCTCTCAGCACAAAGCCAGACATGTCCCTGCACCTCCTTTCACCCACTGCCAGCAGGTAGCTCAGCACACATCACTAAATTACCTAGAACAGCTAAATATCCCTGCCAGCTCCTCTGGTGGGCTGCCTGCCAAGGCAGTGGAAGCTGTTTTTACTGAAGCAAGAGTCAATCCCACTTTGAGGGCAGCATGCCTTGCTGCTCTGAGGCTTCCCAAGTGACTTTTTTGGTGCTTCAAACAGCACCTCCTCTCTGAAACTATGCAAAAGGCTGAGCACTCCCTGTGCCACAGCCAAAGAATCAGAGAGAAAACAAAATTTATCTCTAAGTTCTGGTGATCCTACTACTACCTACTCCATGTATTTGGGGGGTTATTTTACATGTTCTTATTTTTTGGGGTTTATGATGTACTTAATCTCTACTTGTTCCTGGTCCAAACAGCAGCAATACTAAAACTGGAGCTTCCCAGGGATGCAGGTGCTGCCTGTCAGCTGGAAGTCCTGGGCATAAAAAGGCCATGGAGCACAAGGAATGCTGCCAGCCTGCACCTGGGTCAGGAGGGTGTTCCAGGCTTGGAAAGTCAAGGCTTCAAAATAACAAAGTGTCCAAATAGAGCTGAAATCAATACTCATCACAGACTACTCTTTATTTATCAATATTTAGCACCCTCCTCCCTCTCATTCTCTGTCTCTCCATTTTGCAGCTGTATGTATCAGGATCTCTCACTTCTGCTTTGTGAAACGAGATGTGTTGCACTGTCCCTTTCTCACAGACACTTCTCCATCCACCCTGGAACAGCAGAGCAAGTAAGATGAGAGGCTTCCACTTAAGCAGTATTTACTGTTCTCACTTTCTGCTACATCGAGTGCTCTGACACTGGTGCTTCCCCACAACCACACTGAAATTCAATATATTTTCCTTTTTCCTGAGAAGCATGGACAAGCTTCCAGCATGCAAACACTTTTCATTACACACCACTTGCCTTCCTTGTGCATTCATCTCCAGGAGCCAACATGTTTGTGCTCTGTAATTTTTGTGTAATATCATCTGAACTTTGGCTCTCTATCCACTCTGGTTACTCACAGTCACATGTTCTCTGCTGTCTCCTCCACTTTCCCATTGTTTGATCTTTGCTGAAGCTCTTGGACAAACCTTCTCAGAGGCCTCACACACTGAATATACCATTTGAAAACTCAACTAACAAAAGCTACATCCATGCAGGATTTCAACCCTTGTTCTCCCTGTTTTGGACTGTAAATACTTTGGAGCCCAGGCTCAACAAATGCCATTTTGTCTCAAATCATACCCAGTGGAGTTACTGCATTTCCTGGGACAATTCAAGTTAATAGCTCAAAGAAAGAGCATTGCTGCTTCTTTCCTATGTACAAGGTCCCAAACATTGTGGCAGTGAAACTAAACCCAGTCAGCATCATAAAAAAATTTAAGGATTTAATTACACTTTCACCCCAAAATCCTTAGTGGCAAGAATTGTTGCCAATAAATCACTCAATGCAAGCAAAATGAATTGTTTATTAAAGCCCATTTATCACAATTTAGTACCACAGAATTCACTATCTCCTCTACATGAAGCACCTCTTCAGGAAGGTGAGTTACCACAAAGACCATGGGACAAACAGGAATCACTCAGAGGGGAACCCCTTAAAGGCACGTTCACAATGACAAGCAGAAGAAAACCCACTCTCTCCTTCTCTCTCACACCCCAAAGGGTGTATGTATCCAAAACCAGAGCTGGGTCATGAGCACTGCCTGCATTTCTAAGTCACCTAAAGCACCACCAACACAATGACAAAATAAGAATGAGTTACTTCAACTCCTTTAAGCCCATTAGACCTCCCTGGATATTAATTACTGGACTGTTCTCTGCAATCCACCCAAGAACGGGGCATATTAAGATGTCAGCATGCAGAACACATTCCATATAGTGCCCATTCCTGACGGGAATGAGTGGTTTCTTTGATGAACAGCCCTAAGTTATCCATGTGTTACTCCCAAAGAAAATGTGGCAGCCTCCAGCCCAGCAGCTGGGCCAGAGCTGGGGCCAGAGCTCACAAAGAGCCAGGAGAGGGACACAAAGGAGCAGGACAATGGAGCCGGGAGCGCGTTGGATCCTTTCAAGACACCTCCACTCAACTGTTCTTGGGCTCCTGCTCCAGCAGAGGCCCCTCACACCAGCCTGGTGCTATCAGCAACACAGAGGATCAAGTGAGTTATAAGCCAAACACAAGTCAAATAGCAAGAGACTAGGATTGGAAAACACTGCCGGCTCCAACCACAGGGACAATGCCTTCAACGCTATGAATGGAGGAAAATAGGAAAAGATTCTGGCATAAAACCCTGCAGCTCTGCCTGGGAGCATTAAAGCAGGGACAGCTGGGGAGGGAATGGGCAGAATGCAGCTGCTGAGACGTCACAGCAGAAACAATCTATTTACGTCCCCACTGGATTTCAGGACTGGCTCAGGAAGGCACTCAGAAACGCTGCTTCGTGAGACCACGCCAATAACAACCTAAAGAAAGCAATTTTGCAGAAAAGCCTGACTATACTCACTGTTATTATTTCTTAAATGCACTGGAAAAGAGCACAGCATGATCATGACTGCTTAACTGCACTTGAAAAGAGTGCAGTGTGCTCCTTAGATATTCAAAAATCAGTTTTGCGCTCAGAGAGTATCAGAAAAAGACTCAAAAAAATCACATTTATATTGCATTTACCTTAGAAAATGGAATTTTAAAACACTAAAGGAAATCAGCACCACCTTCTTCATATTCTACTTATCCATCAATTCAATCAATAAATCTTAAAACTCCAAAAATACTATATCAAGACATTAAATTCAGGGTTGTTACCCACAAGTATCACTTGAAAGCATTTAACCCAGGCCCCATTCCCAAAAGCCCTGCAGGTATTAGGCTGAGAACAGCAGCTGAGACACAGGAATATCCAAAAAGAGAAATGAGTCCCTCCAGAAAAGGCCATTGTCTAGTGTGGATAAAGGCAGAGCAGGCCGCACAAGCTGCAGATCCTGGAATGTTTTGCTCACGCGGCTGGGAAGCACAGCTGACATTTCCTGCAGCCCTCCCGGGACAGGTCAGCACAGATGCAAGGTCTGAGCACAGGGAACTGGAGCAGCACCTGAGCACAAGGGAGCAAATGCCATCTTGCCAAATCCTCCCTCCCTGCATGCACACAGCACCCTCCCCGAGCAGGGAAAAACCCCTCTGATTCCAGAAGCGAATATCCTGTAAAACTGAAATTTTCTTTTTTAAAGGAGATGGAGCATTTATAAAATCTTTAGACAGATAAGGCATTCTCACATACATCCACTTTTCCCAAAACTGGCTCCCAGCACTCGTGCAAACATCCCACATTCAGGACACCTGGGTGAATGCTACCTGTCCAGCACCAGCACAGTGGCCAAGGGGCTCAGGAATTGCTCTGCTAAGCCCTGATGGAGCACCAGCCTCCTGCCTGACCCAAAGACCTGGAATTTTGGCAAGCCACCAACACTCATCTCATTTTGTATTTAGTTCTCTTTTGACAAACCTTTCCAGCTGTTTCCAGATGTGCTGGTTTCACTTCTCTGCACACGGCCTGAGGGTGAGACACCCATGACCTGCAGCTGCAGAGGCACATGTGGGACAGGCAGGATAAAAACTCATTCCAGGCATGGATGAAATACAAGAGGTCCAAGTGCCAAGCTCTCCAGGGCTCTGATTTATTTGTGGGGCTCTATTACCAACATCACCACTGACCTCACAGCCAGTTTCAGCCAAGATCAGTGGGGTAAGGAAGGTGTTAAACCCAAAAGCAGCTCCCCATGACTGATCGTTGCGCTTATTTACACACAATCAAAATGTAATGGGTTTCTAATACCTCTGTAAGATCCACACCTCCCTACGCACACTGACTGCAGATTACAGCAGTAATTCATGCTGCCCTTTGCAGCTCGGCAGGGCCTGATGACTCTATACCATGGAAGGGCTCCAAAACGTAATTGATGCAGACAATCATGTTGATGTTTAGAAATCCATCCAAAAAACTCAAAAACAACTCTAGGAAAGTGTAGCTTACAGTGGTTTTTTTGAATATTCATTATGCACCCAGAAAAAAAAAATATTTTTAAGACCTAGGAGATGGCTCTATCCAATCCTGGAAAGTTTCTTGTATAATTTTAAAGGCCACATGGCTTCTCAAAGCTATAAAATGCAATACAAAAGCAACTTTGTATTGGCACCTGAAAAGCCTTTGTTAATGCCTCCCAGAACAAAATCATCCTTTTTCCTGTTGTTCCCTGTAGTGTCTGTAAAGACACAAAATAAAAAATCACAGATTCTTTCCTAGCAACACAAGAGGTGAAGCCTTCCCAAACAACACGTTCTCATGGCCCTCCACACATTCGGAATCGCCTTCCCAGACTTCCCCTGCAATAAAAGTTGGAAGTACGGACATGGCACATTTGCACACCCCCAGAAACAGCTGAATATTTACAGTCAACATCTTGTGAAAGCTGCAGCAAAACCTCATTTTCAGCAGACACATACACCAATTATTCTGAGAGTACTTAACAGGAAAATCCTCTCAAGTCAATACAACAAAAGCAATCACTCGAGACTCCGGGAGATGAATTTAAATTGGCAAGGTTTGAAAGAAGCACCTTGGAACTGCACATTGAGAAGTTGATGGCACCTTTTGTTTACCAAACTAAAAATTAATTTAGACAAAACTCTTCCTGCTAAGTCCAAAAACACTGAAAAGCCACTCAGCAGAATACATTTAAGACTAGTCACAGGTCAAGAGGTTTAAACCAGGAAAACATGCATCTAAATACCCACTTAGAGCTTTCCAAATAAAAACATGTTCTACAATTCAAGAGATAAACAGCTTGTACCACACAAGGAGCAGGAGCCAGAGGCAGGTCTCTGCTTTGCATACTTTGGCACCAAACAAGAACAATTTCATGTCTTTCAAATTCCTTCTGCTGCACCAACACCAGCTGTGGATCTGTTCCAGCACACGACGGATGCTCTGCAGTCCTTTAGCAAGCTCTGCCCAAGAGCCGGCACTAGCCTCACTCACCCAATTTTTCTTTGCCATTTTTAATGTGCCCTTGAGGCAGAAGCTGCTGCAGCTTCTATCACCTACATCTTCTTGGCTAACCAGGACCTTCAAACAAGCAAAGAATCATGGAAGGGGAGGGATGGGGAAGCATCTTCAAGATGATCTTGTTCTGCCCCCTGCAGCGGATGGACAGGACACCTTCCACTATGCCAGGCTGCTCCACCTGGCCTTGGACACTCCCAGGGATGGACCAGCCTCAGCTCCTCTAAGCACCCTGTGCCAGAGCCTCACCATCCTCACAGGGAGGAATTCCTTCCCAACAGCCCACTTAACCCTGCTCTTTTGTCAGTGGGAAGCCATTTCCCCTTGTCCTGTCCCTCTCCTGATCTCCTGGAGGCCCTTCAGGCCCTGGAAGGGGCTCTGAGCTCTCCCCAGAGCCTCCTCTTTTCCAGATAAACACCCCCAGCTCTCCCAGCCTGAGAGCAGAGAGGCTCCAGCTCTCAGAGCATTGCCATGGTCTCCTCTGGACTCATTCCAGCAGCTCCACATCCTTCCTGTTCTGGGACCCCAGGGCTGGAGGTGGGGTCTCACCTGAGCAGGGCAGAATCTCCCCTCATCTGCTACCCACAGTTCGTTCCCAGGCTGCCAGCTCACACAGCTGAGTCACTGAACTTCTCATCAAACAATACCCCCTGTCCTCCTCAGGGCTCCTTTCAATCCGCTCTCCCCCAGCCTGGACTTGTGCTTGTTATTGACCTGACCCAGGTGCAGGACCATGCACTTGCCCTTGCTGAACTTCATGAGGTTAACCCCAACTAGCCTCTCCATCCTGTCCAGGTCCCTCTGGATGCCACCCCTTCCCTCTCGTGTGTAACCACAGTATAGAGTACAAGGCAAAGAGAAACCACCCTGGTGGGCCAGGGTGTTAATTATGTAATATTTAGTGTGTAATCTATTTACCACTATGAACTTTCAATCTTCCATAATATTATCTTTACTACCGTGTCTGACTTGATAAAGAACTGTTTCTAAACCAAAATCTCACAGAAGATCTCCCTCAGGAGCACATTAACAGGATTCAAACTCCATTCAATACTGTTACCAATGACCAGAGGAAACAGAGCACCTGCCAGCTCAGTTTGCAGATCAGGCAGCTCAACAAAGAGGGAGCAACAGTGAGGACGTGTTTGTACAGAGCAACCTGACCTGTGTAACAGCAGCTTCAACTCCCTAACACCTCATGTGCTTTCACAGAGCCTGTACAAACACAGCCACAGCACAGGGCTGTACCCAGCAGGCTGAGAAACCCCAGTTAAAACTTCCTCACGCAGCATCGTAGCAGAAAGGATAAAAATGCAGTCCAAGGGTGTGCAACAAAGGCACAGCCAACATGAAAAAAGCAGTAAATAGATGTTTATCTCAGTTTGTTATACCAGGTAAGAGTCTGCTCTAGACTCCTGTGAGCAAGTTTTCCAATCACAAGTGTGAACAATTTAGGATGCAGAAAGATGTAACAACACAAAGGGAGAACAGTAACAGAATTCAGAGCCATTAAGGCTCTAAGAAGCTGCTAAAATTGAGCAGAAATGCTGTATATGCCTTCATATAAGAGGACACAGAGTAGTAATGCATGCTTTGGAATGGCAAAGAAGGACATAAAGCTCAGCTAAAAGCTGAAAATAAAGAAAATCTAGAAGAAAAATTTGGGAAAATGCACCTTTCAACAGCTAAACTACCAGAACAATCTACAAATGAAAACACTGCTCATCACCAGTTGTCTTCAATGAAGAGATACTGCAGTCAAAAACAAACTCCTGGACTCAGAATTGGGTCAAGCAGTGGCATTTGAAACCTAAGTGACATTTGGATATTTAAAGCCAGCATCCTAATATTAACTTCTTTAAAACTTTAAATGCTTTAAAACTGCAAATGGCTAAAAACTCCAATTAACTGCCCAGAGAGCTGCCTGAAGGGAGAAAGTAGCAAGAATTACTACAGGTTTAAAACTATGTGGTACAAGAAAAGCTTCTGTCAATTGAGGAAGTGCTGCCCTAGAACTGCAGTAGTGCTTTTTATGAGATGAGCTCCTGAAGCTCCCCATTCCCATACAGTGGGTGGCAGGAGCCTGGTTACGGGGTGGGTTATGTCTTAGAAGGGGGTAGCTCAGAAGAAGCTGAGGTAGCTCAGCCATGGCTTGTAGGACTGGAGGATAAAGGTTTTCCTTTCCTATTCCCTCTCCAGCAATGGAGAACATCACTGTAGGAGAGAAGTGACAACACAGACATGGGGAAGGCACAACCAAGACAGGAAAGGTCTACAGAAAATTACCTCACCGTGTGAGTCCCAAAAATCCACACTGCAGTTCAGATCCTACTGTGATGTTCTAAAACTGGAACCAGTACTACTTGATCTACTTTAGAACATGTTCTCCCCCAGACTTCTCCACTCCTCACTCACACAGGGAGGTTAAAAAAAATCAGTCACAGTTCTGCTGTTCCTGCTTTGCACAACTGAGAGGTCAGAACATCCTAACAAGGAGGTAAGAGCTGTATTATTCCTGTGCTGGGCCCACACCAGAAAAATAACCCGAATCAAGTGATAAATTAAGATGTCTAAACAATTCTAATAGATCTTCTAAAAACTCAGATAAATTCTTCAGTTAGAAAACACTCAATGGAAAAGGCACAGGCTGCCTCCCGACTGCTTGCAGCTACTCCTGCCAAAGGCAAACTCATGCCCCAGGATCTTGGATCTGCTGAAAGCTCAGTGTAACAGATTTCGCAGATTCCAATCCTTGTTCCCCACATTAAGTTTTTCTTTTCCCAATTAGTAAAGGCAGGCAGAGAAATTACCCTCTTTATCTCCCTGCAGCGCAGAGTGCAGGCATCAGCTCCCAGTGCCACATCACCCCGAGCAGCTGGGCCTGCTGAAGGACATGAAAAACAAATGCACTTCCCTTAGGCAGCACCTGAGAAGTGAAGTAAAGCTGCAGCCATGGCCACACTCATTAGGGATGGATTCTAAATCTCCTCGCTGCTGGCCCAGCTGTCCAGTAAAGCACTGCCTAAGCTGCTTGGGAACAGAACTTATCCCTGACATTCTGCCAATTAAAAAGCATAAAATCCCCCTGCCAGCAGCACTCAGCTCAACCTGCTGGAAGTGGGCAGGGCCAAAGGCACAGCGATGTGCTGGCTTAGCTCTTCAAATCCTTTGTGGAAGGAAATAAAACACCTATCTTCTTGGAATGAGCAGGAATACTCGAGCTGAGATCCAGACTGGTCACACTTCCACCCAGCAGGCAAAACCAGGCATGGTTCTTCCTGCTGGGTAGAAGTGTTATCCCACTGCAGACCACACAACACCAAAAAAACAAGAGACAGAACAGCCTGTGTTCCGTCTGGCTAATGATGCCAGTAAGTGCAACGTACGTAGGAAGAGGAAATTATCGTACACATAGACACATATGGCTGGTAATATTTCTGCTTCAACAATGAAAAGGAGAAAAATGCAGCAAGATAACATTTTCTGAACATCTGGAAGTAAGCGGGAGCTCCACTGGATTTCAGCAAGGGAGACATCCACAATATTTATTCTTTGAGCTTGCATACCTGATCTGAAGAATAAAATCATTGCAAATGCAAAAATAGCACTAAAAATACGTATTTATTTATTGTAGCACTTTCATATGTTCATACAGCTTTCATTAATGCTTCTACAATATTCTATTAGCATAATCTACAGCTATTGTTCAAAATGCCTCGAAGTTATGGTGGTTCCCATTTGTCCCTGCCAGGGAAGTCCATCAATCCAAGGGACAGTAGCACAGACAAGTGACAGAGCCCGTTACAGACAAGCTCTCTAGTTCTTCACCTGAAGAACTAAGCTTGTCAGAAACCCAAAAATAACCTCTCTTGGATGGAAAATGGAAAAAGGTTGGGATTTATTTGGATGAGCCACCCAAGACTTCACTTGCCATTGCAGAGCCTAGAAGAGAGGCAAAAGAAGGAAGGACAGGGATATCCCTGCTCCTCCATTAATCCATTTCCCTGTCTATGGCTTCTAAATGAAGCCCTGTGATAGCCTGGTAAGGGAAAGATCCCCACAACTGGCAAAGCACAGTTCAAGGCCTTTCTATGGAGCTGCCCTCAGGTTCAGCACCTGCAAAATACACTAAAAAGCAGGGCCTTTCCAAGTTTCTCTAAGGTTTCAGAGCTTAAAGCAAGAAAGGAAGAGGATCTAAGGCTCTAGTTTGGCTTCTAAAACTACAGTTCACAGCAACAGCACAACAATTCTGTGAGGAAAAACCCAAGGGCTGCCTAATCATCTCACTGCAGTGGTATCTCTTAGTGCAATTCCTGCTCCTTCAGCAATCTCAACTTCCAAATCACCATCAGCTTCAAGATTCCTTCCACCAAAACTCAGAGAGGAGTTGTGACAATTTCCGTGTATACTATCTTTTTCCTCTCCTGCCACAACATGACCTTCATCCTTAGGGATATATGATTTTCTTACCCTTACACAAGCCACTCTTTTCCACAGGGGTCCCTGGGAGGAGCATCACTCCCTCTGCAGCTCTCTTCATGCCCGCCACATCACTGTGGCTGCAGCTATGAGAAGATCCTCTCTCTCCCTCTTATCTCTCCAGTTCTCAGTTGATCCCCTTGCCCAAAAACCCTTCTCCCCTCAGCACCTTTCCATGCACTTTAGACCATGGAATCTTGTGGTTTTCAGCTGATTTAGGTCCTTCCTTCCTGAGTTTCCTGCAGCGCTGTATGCTTCCATTCCTGCCTCCCCTGATAGCAATGATCTTTCCTCAGTCAGGCACAGGGGAGGGAAGAACAGCTCCCAGAAGCTCTCACCTTTAATCCACTTTTCTCCAGCATATCAGAAGCTCAGAAACCCAAGGATCACCTCTTCTAACCCTGCACCGCCAGTTCTCCCCTGCCTACAGTGCTCAGCTTGCACTCTTGCCAAATTGATCCTCCCAACATAGACTTTTTCCAGCTTCTCTCCAGAAAGGCAGCTGATAACAATAATGAGAACTCTGAAATGGTTTTTTTTATATCCAGTGACTTTTCCATTAGCCACATCACTAATCCCAAGATATATGTCTTTCTTCCAAACAGCTAAAAGGTTCCTTTGACCTATACTCTTTACTCCTGACTTTTTGTTTCTCTCCCTCTCTCCAAACTGCTATACATACTTTCACTTTGAGACCACAAGGATATCACCCCACAACAAAATCTGAGAGCTCCACAGCCTCCCTTCCCGCACTCCATCCATCCCTGATCAAGCTGTGTAATTTTAGAGCCTGTCTCCCTCTGGCCATGCTCCTCAGGACTCACCAGCCTGGCAGGAACCTGGGATCACATCTAGAGTCACACCTGCTCCAAGGACAGAAAGTTTACCTGCCAAAGAACTACAGCTCTGTGTGAAAAGGGCACCCCTAATACCAAAAGAAACACTCCTGGCTTTGCTGTATTTGCAGACCAGAATTTTTTACAGAGGCACAGTTAAGTGCATTTTTACCTATGGCCACAGCAGCCCTGCAAACACCCAGCACAGCAAGCATTTCCTGTATTCCACACCCATGTTACAGCTCAAGCAATCTCTGTCTCAATAGAGAAGAAAACTCAAAAGTCTTCTCTGAAAGTGACTTTGAACCTTATATTTCCTTCTTCTTCATCAAAGAGCTCTCCTCCATCAATATACTTTGGAAAAACTTTTAGATTGCCCAGCTGCAGGGGTAGGTGCACAGGCCCTTGAGATCCCAAAATTCAGCATGACCTTGTCTCAGTCCCCCTCAGATCATCTCTTCCACAGCTCACTGTTTTCACCTTCACAGCTCCAAACTGCTCTTCTCAGGGGACCAATCCCACTTTTCCCTCACAGGAAGCTTTAACACAAAATAAAATGTCTCTCTTCTCCCTGGCATATTTTCAGGCAGGCAAGAACAGAGCAGTGACCCTTGCATGAAGCCAAACCTTTTATTTTTATTTTTCACTCTAGTCTATGAGGAAAAACAAGGAAAGCCTGGCATTTAGCACAGATAAATCCCAATTTAGAACAGTGCCCTTTCTGAAAGTCAAGGGGACACAGGGTTGTGACTTGAGTTATTGTCCCCAGGCATACTCAGCAGCTCCCAGGATCTCGGGATCTGGTAATGGAGCCGAGTTTCCTCCCTGACATCACCACTGCCTGCCCAGAGCCAGGACACAGTAACAGGTTTTGCCACTGCAATTGTTTTTCTTGCCATGGGGTTTCCCCACAAAGGGACAGGAAGGAGGACACCCAGAGGTAAATATGGACAGACTGCAGAGCCCACCTGTTCTCTAGGCACAGTCACAGTACCTGGCTTGGTTTAGGCTCCCCATCTCTCCCTTACCAAAGGATTACAAGAAATGTGTTTTCAAGCCCAAGATCTAGCTTGCTTCACTTCCTGAAACACAAACTTCAAAGCCAAATCAGAATATTTCAGTGTTAATTATGGCTCATTTCTTCATTGAAGGAAATGAAGGATGCAAACAAGCCCATGTTTGGGGCTGTAGCAGGAGCCAAACCTCCATCCTCAAAGCAAGCAATGCCAAGACTGCATACAACCACACTGCTATTTATTTTCCTGTGTATTTCTAACACAGTTGAGTAACAATTTTTGAAGCGTGCACCCCTTATAACATCCAGAAGCAACATAAATTAGCCACTCCTGGATGTCCTGACTACTTCCAAGACTGCACCTTAATGCCAGATTAAGCAGAATTACGCAAGCTCCACGTTATAAAAACCCTCCCAGGTCTTTCGGTGAAACGCCCGAGTGAGGATGAACAGCACCATTCCAACGCCAAGCACCTCGAAACAAGGACCCACAGAACAGCTCAACCACGGCTCTCCTCGAGCAGCGTTATCCTCGCTCCTTTTGTTTTCCTTTCTAACCCCGAGACTCTCTCGGGTTGAAGTCAGAGAACAACATGTCATTGTTCAAGCTTAATGAGTCAACGTTAATTTCCCCATTGTTTATTTAAACTCCCTTTCAAGCAGCATCAGTAGCGTTAATTATGTTGAAATACTGATTTTTTGGGGGGGGGGGGGCGGGTATGAGAAGGAAGAGGCTTTTAACAGAGAGAAGGGGTCGCTGGCAGATGTTCGGACGGCGCGGTGCGCGTCTCGCGGGGAGTGATCTGAGCCCTCACCGGGGGGGGTGGGCAATACCCTCATCGGGGGACTGGTTCCCTCACTGGGGAGGGGCCCAAGCCCTCACGGGGAGTGGTCGATCCCATCGGCGGTGGAGGGTTGATCCCCTCACCGTCATCCTCCACCGGTCACTCCGCGGGGTCGGCCCCTCGCAGCCGTCGTCACAACACGCC
>VWYI01043140.1:139476-160634 GCA_013399455.1 Anthoscopus minutus
CGGCCCCCTCGCGTGGGGGCATGGGCGGCAGGAGCTGGCGGGGCGGGGCGGAGCTGGGGCCGCGCTTCGGGAGCCCGGCGTGGGGCCGGTGCCCGGTGCGTGTCCGCGGAACCGCTCAGAGCGGCCTCGGAACCGGGCCGGCTGCTCCTCCCTGTCCGGCTGTAATGAATCTGCCGGCCCGAGATTCCCGATCGGCGTGTGCGGGGCCGTGGTGGTGCCGGTACCGGCGGGGCGTCGGGGCTCTTTGGGTCGGGCAGGTTCGCGGCGTGTTTGGAGCACGGTGTCACGGCCCGGTCCGGCCGTGCCCGAGGCCAGGACCGCTCCGGCGGCAGCGATGTTTCCTCCCACAGCGCTGGCATTCCGCCGGTGCTGACTCGTCTTCCCAGCGCTGCTCGCACGGAGCCGGGGGAGATTTCCCGGGCTCCGCTCCTCGCTGAAGTTCCTTCAGGGCTCGCGTCTCCGTGTCCCTGCAGGGCGCTGGTCCCGGCACGGGCGCCTTTGGGGCTCTGAGGGCGTTTGGAGGTGGTGTGGGCACCCTGCCTCGTCTGGGGCTTGCGACCCTCGAAACTGGTATTTGAACCAGAAGTTCTTTATTCTTGTGCTGTGTGGTGAGCTCGGCAGTGATGCTGTGACCTGCTGTCACCCTGCTGTGTTGGGCAAAGTTTTCCGAGTGTCGCTGTCAGACCTTGGAGGTGCTGTCAGTGCTTTCAGAGTTGTTTGTCCCTCATTGTTTGGCTGGCTGTTCAGTAAGAGGTGTAGCTCTCAGCGAGTCAGGCTCAGTCAGGACTCACAGGCCCTGTTGTGGGTTGGGAGGATCAGGAGTGGCCTAGACGATGTTCCTGTGATGCTTTTCTCCTTGAGAGCAAAGTTCCCTCACAGGAGAGGAGAGCCACAGTTTCAGTTCCCTAGAGCCAGGATTTTGGCTCTGTTTATGTGGAAGCTGGAGGAGCTCCCTGCTGTGCAGGTGGTGGCAGGGAAGGAAGGGCACTGTGTGGTGCATAGCTCGAATGGACCTGATGCTGTGCACACTCAGGTTGTGCTGCTGGCTGTCATTTGTCCCTTTATTTGCCTCAGAGCAGAGTCACTCCCTGGAGCAGGGAGTGATGGCACTGCCAGGACTGATGGCAGTGGGTGTGACAACAGAGTGGGGAGGAATGTACTCACCTCTGTGCTAATGTTGTGCTGCATTTTGTCCTTGGGATCTCAGCTTAATTCACAAAGCAGCAACATGAGTGAAGTATCCAACCCCAGAAATGCCATTAAATGTCTCTTGGTTCTGTGGCTCCAGTGTGGTCTGGTGTGTGGTGCTGTTTGTAAGTGACACGTGCACATTGGACAAGTTGCAGTTGTTCAGATCTGGAGCTGGACTGAGCAAGGGCATCTGTGGGCTGGTAAAGCCCCTGTGGAGCACAAAGCACTGCAAACTTCCCTGCTCTGAATTTAAACTTCCCAGACCTCTTGGGCCAGGCTGAAGTCCCTGGTGCCTGTTGGAGCAGGTCCTGCTTTGGGTACCTCTCCAGGAGCCCACCAGCACTGATGGTTTTCCACCTGAAACACCACTAAAGGCAACTTCCTGCTCTTTTTCTTCTCAGTGAAGCGTGATGTCCAGGAAAACGATGAGGAAGCGGTGCAAGTCAAAGAGCAGAGCATCCTGGAGCTGGGGTCACTGCTGGCCAAGACTGGGCAGGCAGAAGGTGAGCCTGAAATCAGGAATTGAGGTAACAGGCAGGAGATCCTCAGCCAATGGACTTAGTCTCCTCACTTAGTGGGATAGCTGGAAAAACAGCTTTTGGCAGGAAATGTTCTCTCAGAGACAAGACAGAAACTAAAAACCAAATAAAGAACATAAATATTAGTCTGGTGTTGCTTGGCCTAGTGTTCCAAACAATGCATAGTTCAGTCTGTGGTCCTTTGACATGAGGCTGTTTCAGTATGAGTGACTGAAGTTTTGCTAAGTTGTTATGTTTGAGATGAGAGGTGTCTCCTGGTTGGTTTCAAATGGGAAAGTTTGTCCCATAAAATACTTTCTCACCAGCAGCTCCTCTCACAATCAATTGCTTTATCTGCTGGACCATTACATCAGCAGCCCCTCTGCTGCTCTGCACAGGACAGTCTCTCTATTGTCAGTGGGTGAGAGGCCAGGGATGGAGTCGAGTTCTCTGTTCAGTGATGATTTTGAGTCTGTTCCTCTTTCCTGGAGAGCTCAAGGCAGCAGTTGGTTGTTTTGCACTCAGCATTTTAGGGCTGTGCTGTGCCTTTCCCCCGGAGCATTTCAGGACACTCTCTCTCCGTACCCAGAGCATTCTGTAGTTGGGCTGCAGCCCTGGGCAGTGGAAAAGGTTTGCTTGCAAGTCTGGCAGGGGATGGGGAAAGCACCCAGCAGAAGGTTCAATCACAATGGAAGTGTTGGGACCCTAGGCCTAGCTTTGGAGTAGCTCATGGAAATCTTTGTGAGGGCTCAGCCACGGGTCCAGGTTGCAGTTTGTATCTATTGTGAAATGGTCCTTGATGTCCCACTGGGCTTTGGGCTGGGCTGTCACTGCTCTGCCCACATCACATGTGCTGGAATGAGAATTCCAGGCCCTGATCCCACTGTGGATTGCAGCTGGACAGGGCTGGGGACAGTGGATGACTGGCCTCGAGAGAGTGCTGGAAACAAAGGTGCTGTTCTTGTCACCTCACTTAGGCATCCACCTCTGATTCCTGCTGGGGGCTGCTTTTAGTGTTCCTGGGGAAAAACACCCAGCACAGGGTTCACCTGCTCCTGCAGGGCAGAGGAAGCTGCTGTGCAAGTGCCTCTTTCCTAGCTGAAATCAGGGAGCTCAGTGTGGGTGTCTGTGCTGTGCCAGTGCCCTTTGCACTCTGGTGTTTGCTCACCAGAAGTCACCAAACATGGCTGGGTCCTGCAGCAGGGGAGATGTGTGTATTTGGGTAAAAAGGGGGAAATCAGGTCATTGTGGATGTGCTGCTATGGTGCTTGTGGCCTCACCTCTGCAGAGCTTGGGGCAGTGTTGAGTCTAAACTGAAGTTTGGCACAAGGATAAAGAGCTCCAGGGTTTTCCCAGAGGGTGGTAATTGATAGATTTCTTTTTTTTTCAAGGGGAAGGCTGAGGGAAGACTGTTAACTCATCAAACTCAGGGTTGTGAGGGGGCAAACGTGGAATGTATTTGTGGTCTGTTAAAGGTACCACTGAACTGCAGAGTGAGTGTGTTCTGGAGGGAAGAAAATGGGCTTAGTGCCATTCAGAAGACACATGTGTGTGTGTGTGTGTGTGTGCACAGCTCAGAGGTGGGTCAGCAGGAGATGTTTTCTGGAGTTGTGGGACTGAGGGATGAACGGAAAGGGTACCCTGGCTTAGGGTGGTGTTGGAGCTGTGGGAAAGGCTCTGTCTTTTCCCCTCCTGTCAGCTTTCTGGGTTGGAGTGACAGGTCACAGACAAGCAGCACCATCACCAGGTACAGCTGTTCTCAGAGACCCCAATGCTGGGCAGACACTGGGATTTCATCCTGTGGCTTTCACTGTGCAACGTTTGGTTTTAGCCAGTGGAACTTCTTGGACAGGTGTGAGGGGTTCCAGTGCCCAAAGAGGTGGTGGCTGCACTATCCCTGGAAGTGCCCAAGGCTGAACAGGGCTGGGAGCAGCCTGGGACAGTGGAAGTTGTTGCTGCCCATGGCAGGGGTGGCAGTGAATGGACTTTAAGGTCCCTCCCAACCCAAACTATTCTGTGATTCTGTGACTCTGCTGAACTGCAGCCTTTGCTTAAAAAATAACAATAATAAAAGTGACCCCCTTCAATCCTTAATCTTTATCAAGCAGATAAACTTGTAGATTGATTACTTTTCTTTATGACCATTCCAGATTTTTACAGCATTTCACAGGACTGTAGGGTTGGAACAACTTGGGTCCAGAGTTTGGATATGTGGAGTGTTAGCTGGTGGAAGCACTTCCCAGATGATGAGCTTCAGGCTTCATTTTCCAGAGCTGCTGCTCATCACTCCTGCAGAGCTGTCAATCCCACCCATTAACCAGGCATTGCATTTTCTTTAGAAAAATAAAATCCTAAAAATAGTTGATGGTTACGTCAATAGGAGAGAGAAATTTCTGTGGGAACTTTGAGCTTGCATGGCTGAATGTAGAGTTTGCAGAATGCACAGCTGCATTCCAGCTGTTGACACGGGTTCTGCTTTCTGGGGCAGCTCTGGAGCGCATCAGTGGGATGATAAACAGTGCAATGTATTCCACTGGAATTTTCCTTTGTTCTGAAGTCCCTCTGGGAATGCATGTGCTGGGCACTGACTCCAATGGTCCTGAGGAGCTGGTGGAGTGCTGGCAGGCACAGGAGGATTCCTGGTAGTGCTTGAGAGCTGATGGATCTTGGAGAGCCTCAATAAGACAGATCCAGAGCCCACCTTTCCCAGCTGCCACCAAGGTGCTGGAGAGGAGCTCTGTGCAGAACTGATGTGTTGAACTGTCTGTGGTTGTTTGTTTGCTGTGTATGAGACCAAAGTGTTTGCCTGGGATTAAAATGATTGGGATTTGCATCCAGGAGTTGTACTGGAGATGAAATGGACCCCATAACAGCATGGTGTGGGAAAAGTCATGGAGCAGCAGGTTCCTTGTGGAGTAGACTGTCAGCCTGCAGGTTGCAATCTGAGGTGTTAAAGTAGCTGCACCTTAAGTGTAGAAAAAGCTGCCTGATGATGCTCTGGCAGAAGAAAAAAATCAAACTTTTATGGAAGCAGGTGTGGCAGTCAGAGCATCCTGTGGTGTTCTTGTATTGAGGCCAGGTGGTTTGTTGGGGTCAGGATCTGTGGTTTGCTGGGATCAGCACTGCAATTTGGGAAATAAAGTAGAGGATCACACTCGAGATAAGTTCTCTCTTTCTATATCTCCACTTTGAGATGCTTGGAAACCTTTCAGTGCCTTAAGAAGCTCCAGGAGCTGGAGAGGGACCTAGACAAGGACCTGGAGGGACAGGACACAGGGAAAGTCTTCCCACTGCCAGCAGGCAGGGTTAGATGGGATATTGGGAAGGAATTCCTGTGAACTTTTGTGAAGGAACTCCCTGTGAGGGTGGGGAGGCCCTGGCACAGGTGCCCAGAGCAGCTGTGGCTGCCCCTGGATCCCTGGCAGTGCCCAAGGCCAGGCTGGATGGGGCTTGGAGCAGCCTGGGCCAGTGGGAGTTGTCCCTGCCATGGCAGGGGTGGCACTGGGTGGGTTTTAAGGTCTCTCCAACCCAAACTTTTCTGGGATTCTATGATCACTATGAGTGATTGGAAAAAAGTGAGTTCCACATGTTAAGAGTGTGATAAATGAAGTGTATCAGGCTTTATTAAACAGGTTGAAAAAGTAAAAAATATGAAGAATTATTTTTAGAAATTAATGAGATGCCGTCATAACAATTAGTATTAGCATTCTTTAGCATTACTGCTAAATAAAATAGAGAAATATTTTTATTGTTTACATTTGTTTTTATTGGAATCCTTCCAAACTGAAATTCTCATGATACTCCTCCATATACTAATTGAAATAAAATTAGACTAATCTCTTATTGTAGTTTTGATTTAGTACCAGTTTGCTGTAGAAGATTTCTTAATTAGTCATTATCAGCTTTGTTTTGATTTTTCTTTTCTGTGGCATCTTGTAAACACAGTAGTGTGAGATCCACCTGATATTTGGGTGAGACTTGGAAATCTGGGGCAGAGAGCTGTGATTTCACTGTGCAGCCCTGGTGCTGATGAGTCAGCACTGAACCCTGCCCCTCTGCAGGATCATCTTCCCAAACTGGGAGCAGCCCTGGCTGGGACCTCCCCAAAAGCACGTGGTGTTTGTTGTAGGAGCCTTTTCACTTGTGCTCTGCAGTTCCACCACGTTCAACATTCCTGAGTGGCTCTGAGTGCTGGAGCTGCTGTGCTGTGACTGCCACATTCTTCTGCTCCTTGGGAATGACACTTCAGTGTTTCTCCATTAAAAAAAGACATTTCCGTTTTCCACCTCTTCTAAAGACAAGTTTTATAACTGTGAATTAATGAGGAGACTTAGAAGCAGAAATGTAGTTAAGTGAGGTCAGAGCTGATCAGGTAAAGGTGGAGTTGGAGTGTTAAGGAATACGATTTTTCCAGTGGTGGAGTACAAGGTGGATCCAACGTCCTGGGCTTGGCTAGGTGGGCCAGATTAAAGCGTGAAGCTGTGAGTTAATAAAAACACACCTAAATTATAAACTCCATCCTTCATTTTATAGAAAAATCTCAAAGCATTTACCATATCCTTACATTTTAAAACATGCCTGAGGCAGTTACAGCTGGTGCTGACTGGGGAGCTGCAGTGACAGGCAGTGCTGTGGTGAGGCTGGAGCCCCCAGTCCCCTGTGCACTCCCTTCTTTGCTTCAGGGCTGCCCTGCAGGAGACATTTGTTGCTCTGTTCTGTGGATGACCCTGGAAAACCACCTGGGAAATGTTTGGTGTGACAATCCCTGCTGGTACATGTGATGTGTGGCTGCTCCAGCACGGTGCAGCTCTTGGCTGGGGGGTTGTATTTCATGTTGTGGGGATTTTGCAGAGCTGGGAGGACTCCTGAAGTACGTCCGGCCCTTCTTGAACTCCATCAGCAAAGCCAAGGCCGCGCGCCTCGTCCGGTCCCTGCTCGACCTCTTCCTGGACATGGAGGCAGCTACAGGACAGGAGGTGAGGCTGCAGTTCCAGCACCAGGCTGTTCCTCAAAAGCCTGCAACACCATTATCTGACCTAGTTTGCTTCTCACTGAAGAATTATTCATGTCAGGAATCAGACTTTTAATGCATTTGGAAGTATTTTATAAATAAAACATCGGATAATTGAATTCATAACCATGTTTTTCTGCAAACCACTCCCTGCTGTAGGTTAGGAGTGATTCCCACCATGGGCATTTGTCTTAGATTCATGTTATTTCCTCGAGCTGTGCCAGGGAAGGTCTAGATTGGATATTAGGGAAAATTTCCCTACTGAATGGGTTGTCCAGCCCTGGACACAGCTGCCCAGGGCAGTTGTGGAGTCTGTGTCCCTGGAAGGATTTAAAAGCTGTGTGGATGTGGCACCTGGGGACTTGGGTCAGTGGTGGCCTTGGCAGTGCTTGGGGAATGGTTTGACTCAGTGATCTTAGAGGGCTTTTCCAACCTCAGTGATTGTAGGTGCAGCCCTGGGAGTATCCTGTAGTGTGGTCGGTATTGGGAATGTGTTCCCAGGGAGCTTGGAGCAGGAGTGGTGGGGATGCTCTGGGATGACACAGAGGAGTCACGCTTGGGGGCTGTCCAGGGGCTGGTCAGGATTGCACATGGACACACCTGTGATGAGTGTTTTACTGCAATGATACACAAAAGTTACTCCTGAAGCAGGAGTGGAAAGGGTTTTGCAGCTATCAGGTGTCAACTGCTTCAGTGGATGAGCTCCCCCACCAGAAAATCTGAGACAGTCTAAGATAGTGCTCAGAGTTCACTCCATTCTCATCAGCTCCATGGGATACAGTTGTCTTAGTTTTTCTTTTTTTTGACCCCAGTTGTAGGTTTTCTGAGAGCAGGATAAGGATGGGAGCACCTTGTGAGTGCTTCCAGCCTGTGCTGTCCTGCAGAGGGTTGTGCTGGCACACCAAGGCTGGCACAGGAAGGCTCTGAGTTGCAGGTTAGGGACAAAACCCATGTGAAACCTGCACTAAGGGACTGGCAGATTGCAGACTGGAGAACTTCCATGCTGAGGGGCAGGTGACATTCTCATTAGCCAAATTAGGACAAAATTAGCCAAATTAGAGCTGTCATCCTCTAATGCAGGTAACCCAGCAAATGTTTCTTGTTTGCTGTTCAGTCCTTGTGGCTTGTGTGTGATGAATGGTGACAGAATGTTTTCCCCCTCTTTCTTTAACAGATGAGGTATGGGGAAATGGGGTGGGATGTGCAGGTAAGAAGGGAGAACTCCTAAAGGTCTCAGGAGGAAATGAGCAGCTGCAGGCTTTTCTCAGGGTAATTTGGTGTAAAGGACAATATTCAGATGCAGTTGGAAAGGAGGAGCAGGTTGGAGTAGCGGTGATGGAAAGAATAAAAAGTCAGTCAAAATAGTCACTTTAGAGCATATTCCGAAGCCAAACCCAAAACCTTAGGGAAGGATGACATCAACCTATGAGGTCCTTGATACAGCAGTCTCATCCTTTCAGAAATGTTCTGAGGGTTGTCTGCTTCCTCAGGGTAACTCACATCCAGAATGCTCCCAGGAGCCCACTAAAGCAGTGAAATTGGAGATTTCTTCAGCTCCTAATGCTCCAGCTATCACCCTGTAATAAATTGAAGCTTCTTAATGGCTTTTCATAAAATGCTCACATTTAATAAGCAGTGAGAAGGAACTGACAAAGCCTGCAGTGTTGAGCTGCCATCCAGAGGTTTTGGGAAGAGGCATTCCTGAGCCTGGCACCACAGGATGACTTGCTGTGCATTATTGGCCCAATAAAATACAGTAATATCCAACTGAGATGGATCAGTTCTGCTTTATCCATCAAGGGAGTCTCAGCCTGAAAAATAGGGGAATATTCTGAGTTTCTTTGCTGTGCTTTGAAATGATGGATGAAGCCCCCAAAGCAGAGTCCAGCACCTGTGCTGCTTTATAGAGATTACATTATCTATCTAGGCCCTAAACCACATGAAATTAATTTTTCTTTATTTAAGATACACTATGACTGTGGGTTTAAACTCTGGGAAGGTGTTAGTGCCTACCCGAAATGCCTCCATTTGACACCTCTGGTGATGTTGGGAGGCATTTGGGGTGGGCACTGACAAAAAAGATGTCTAGAATTGACTGATCTCTTTCTGCTCCCTTTCAGGTTGATTTGTGTTTAGAGTGTATTGAATGGGCCAAATCAGAGAAGAGGACTTTCCTACGCCAGGCTCTGGAGGTAGGTACCAGATCCCAAACATATGGAACAGCATCATCCCCTTGTCACATTTAATACCTGTAAAAGTAGAGCACTTGTGTGCTGTTCAGGTCTTTCTTTGTGTCGGGGAGGGTATTCATCACACTGAAATTCTCCTTAAAAATGCAGGGTTTTACTCTTTGTGCAGTAGGCCTTGCACAACTGGACCACACAATGTCACAAATACAGATTAATGTAGTGAAGTCTCTGCAGAGAATACAAAGCTTCATTTTACAAAACAAATCTGTTCTGGCTTTCCTCACAGCAGTTCCTTTTCTGTTCTCCAGGCGAGGCTGGTCTCTCTCTACTTCGACACCAAGAGGTACCAAGAAGCTCTGCAGCTAGGTGAGGCTCCCACTAGGTGGTGGTAAATCTTTGCTTTTAATTTACTCCTGACAAGGAAAGCAGTTGCCTGTGTCGTGTTCCTTGAGAAGTTTTGCGTGATTTGAGTCTTAATTTCTCAGTGCTGGTCCAGTTCTGCCACCTTTTGCTGTAGCTGGGTGATAACAGCTCTTAGAGGTGTCTCTGTTCTCACTGTTTCACCATCCTTACCCATCTCACCTGGGCCTGAGGCCAGTTTGGATGGGGATTGGAGCAACCTGAGGGGTGTCCCTGCCCATTTGAGAGTGGTATGGGCTGAGCTTTAAGGCCCCTTCCAATCCAGACCACTCTGAGATTCTGTGATTTGTTCATTGCAGATAATTGTGGGAGCTGTATCCAGCTGAGGGCCACAGGTTTGGCTCCTGCTGGAACATGCTGGAATACTCTGCTGTGGCCACAGAGGCTGAAGGGAGAAAGCAGCTTTTTTTCCAATTTGCTCAAAACACAGCCCCAGAAAAACCAGGAAATGGCAAAACCTCTGCGGGTATCATTAGCCAAAGTCATATGGAGGCTTTAAGAATCTGCCTCTGCACCACCCAAGGGATGGTAATGAACCAACAAACTCCTGCTCTGCCCCAAAGCAGAGTAAAGCAGGACCTCTTACAGCTCCCCTGGTGCTTTTAAAATGCTCATTTTGCAAATGACTGCAGTGCTGTAAGTGAGGCTTAAACTGTCAGTGAGGCTTAAGCTGTAATTGAGATTTAAGATGTCAGTGAGGTTTAAGCTGTGAGGTTTAGGCTGTCTGAGGGGTATTTGCACAGCCTGCTCTGCCACAGCTGAGGGACAACTACATGGACACAGCCTGAACTGCTCACCTGGGACCCAGAACTTCTTAACCTGTGTGGTGGCATGAGCCTGTGTCATGTCCAGAGAGTCACCTGGGTGATGTGTATCTCATCAGAATGTTGAGTTCATGGTTCATGGAATTCAATATGGAATTAGAGCTGGTTTGCGTAGGGATAGGTAATGAACTCAAGTTTAAACTGATCAGAGGCCTCACTCCAAAGCTGTGCATAATTAATTTAATCCCTTGGCTGGTGGTGAGACAGCTTGGGGAGATGGGAAGGTCTGTACCTCAGGCAGGCTCTGATGCTCTATCAGGATATCAGTGTTGTGCACAGCATTCCTGTGTGGCTGAGGAGGTGGTTGTGTCCATGGCTGTGGAGAGTGGGTTTAAGCAGAGTCTCTCAGGGATGTTTCCAGGGAGAATCCATTTGTTTCTGCCCAGTCCTGCAGTTTCAGCTCTGGTTATCAGCTCCTGAGAACAGCAAAGGAGAAGGAGGCAGTTTTTTGTCTCTGCTCACCCTAAATTACCTCTTAGATGAGTGAAAGAAGGGGACAAGTTTCCTTAAGACTGACTCATTCTGTCCTCCTAGGGCTGTGATGTAGCAGCTTGTCTTGGCATTTCTTAGGCTGTCCCTTCCTGCCTCCTAAATCTCACCTGTAGATTCCCTGTGTTAAAATCATTCCTTCCTCATCCCATGTTCTCAGGAATTTCTTGAGAATGCTCTGGGATGCAGAGGGGGCAATTCTGCAGGAGCTCCCTGTGGGAGAGGGAGATCACCTGGGAACAGGTGCCAGAGTGACCATCCCAACTGCTCAGCCCCTCCAGGACACTCTGCTGCCCACACACCACCTCTGACACAAAACTGCTTCATCCTCCCACTGTGGACTGGCACTATCCCACCATTATTCCCTGTCCCTTGCATCTTCTTGGAAGAACAGGTTACATCTCTCCCTCAAAGCCCTGACTGCTGGGGGAGGACAGGTGGCCCCTGGAGAGACCTGGTTTGTGTGGATGCTGTTGCAGAGCAGTTTTGTCCTTGCCCTCTGCCAGGCTCCCAGCTGCTTCGGGAGTTGAAGAAGATGGATGACAAGGCACTGCTGGTGGAAGTGCAGCTCTTAGAGAGCAAGACTTATCATGCCCTGAGCAATCTGCCAAAAGCAAGAGCAGCCTTAACCTCAGCACGTACGACGGCCAATGCCATCTACTGTCCCCCCAAGCTGCAGGCAGCGCTGGACATGCAGTCAGGTGAGGCCTCCTGGACAAGGGCAGCACCCAGGACTATTCCTCACACATCAGCTGATACTTGTTTTTTCTGAGGGAATCATAGAAGGTGGTGCTTGGTGGGGTCTCAAGATACCAGCAGTTCTGCCTCAGGTGGTATCAGCTGCAGTGACATTGTTCCTGACACTGGTGTTTTCAGCCTATTTTTGAAAGTTGCCAGTTGTGGAGGGTCCATAAGCTCCCCAGGCACTGCAGTTCCAGCCTCACACTGTATTCCTGACCCATTACACATTGTTCCTGACCCAGTTTGCAGGTACTTACCTGGAGTGCCCCAAACTTGTCTGTCTAAAAATGTCCTCCTAAGAGAGGGTGTTGATTTTCTTCTGATAGAGATGAGGCAAGGGGGGCACAGGAGGAAAGGATTCCCTTCACTGAAGTCACAGATAAAGCACTGAACAACCAAATTGTTCTATCCTCTCCCAGTCATGCTCAGAATTAATCTGTTTGTGCCTCTCCCAGGTATTATTCATGCAGCAGAAGAGAAGGACTGGAAAACAGCCTATTCATATTTTTACGAGGCGTTTGAGGGCAATGATTCAATTGATAACCCCAAAGCCATTACTGCTCTGAAATACATGTTACTGTGCAAAATCATGCTCAACAGGTAGGTGGCAGATGGTTCTGGGAAGAACACTTCCTGTATGTCCAGGGGAAGGGCTTTTTGTTTGTGGGAATCTGAACTAATGGGCTCAAGCAGTGTCTTTGTCACCTGATCAATGCTCCTGATGTGGTATTTGGGTTGTAGTACTTTGCTATCAGTTGGGGATTTTTGAGGTGCTCTGGGGTTTAAGCTGACCATGTCCCTGTGTAGAAGCTCTGCTCTTTTCCCCTCTGTCTACAGCCCAGAAGATGTGCAAGCATTAGTGAGTGGGAAGCTTGCTCTGCGGTATGCAGGAAGACAGGTATGGAAACTTAACCCCTTCTGTCTTCCTCTTACCTTTCTCAATGCTGGCTTAATCTTTTTGTCAAACACTTTGCTCTTTTCATACTAAAATACCCATCACTCCTGAGTGTCCTGAACAAGATCCAGAACTGATTAAATTATCAGGAGTCATTTCTAGAAGTTAGTTGCTTCCAAAAGGGTGTACAGTGATTTTCACAACCAGAGAATTTGGGCTGCTCACTTCATTTTCCATTTTTCTCCTTCCGCTTTCCTTCATCAGCAACAAACTGCCTGATGCCATCAGGTCCTTGTGTCTCTGCTCTCACCAGCTGCTGCAGTGTTTAAATCTGAGTTTACTGTTTTTACTTCATTGTAGCCAGTCCTGAGAATCCATTCCTGGCAGTGCAGCTGAGCAGGTGGAGGCCTGGATGGCTGTGAGGTGGGAGCCAGGCAGTCAGGGAGATGTTAAATCCATGCTTACTCTGAGATGTGAGCATGCCAGGCTGGGAATACCACACCCAAATTCAGTCCAGGGGTACTTGTAGAAGGTGCAGGGCCACACTCCCACTCCAGGTGTGCCAGGGGCTGGGTCATTCTGGGATCCTGCTGCCCTCAGGGGCTCAGCCTGGGCTTTACTGTGACGCAGGAGCTGCTGCTCCCCCACCCACAGGGGATTGGGAATTAGCAGAGCTCAGTGAGCAAATGTGTGTGGAAAGGTCTGACGTGGGAATATCCCTCCTGGATCAGAAAGGGCAGCCCCAATCCTGCTCATCTCTTTGCCCTGAGTGGCAGCTGGAGGCTCCTCTCCAAACCAGGGGATCCTGGCTGTTCCCACATTGTGCTCCTGAGCCAACCCTGACCAGAAATTCCTGCAGCTACTGAGGAGCAGCATGGAAAGCAGGGACAGAGCAGCCCTGGGGGAAATCTTGGAATATGCTGAGTTGGAAAAGACCACAAGGATCAAGTCCAGCTCCTGACTCTGCATGGGACAGTCCCAAAAAGAAGCCTGGGCCTTGTGCATCAGAGGCACCAGGCTGCCCTTGTCCTGTCACCTCCCACTTGGGCTCTGTTCTGCTATTCCCTGCTGGAATTGCCGCTGCTGGGTGTAAGTGTGTTTGTTTGGGGCTGAAACTTTTGCTTCATCTCAGCAGTTCTGGGGTAGAGAAGACTCATCCCTGATGCTGTCCATTGTGGGGTGTCCATAGGAGCTGCTGCCCTGCCCATCATTCAGCAGAGAAGTGGCTGTACTGGAGGGCCCAAAATGGCCACATTCATTAAGTGTGAAAATGTGCCCTTCCCTTTTTAAGGGAACAGCATCCAACTTGCACCCAAGTTGCAGCTGGTGCTGTCAGACCCAGGTGCTTTGTCCCCCTAGAGATGTTTCAGGTCGTGTCCTGCAGCTGCCTGGCTTGTTCTCCTCTCAGCAGCTGCTCTTCCCCTGCCTGTGGCAGTGACAAGGAACATTCCTGGTTTGCTGCTTAAGCATGTTCCCAGCATACTGCACAGTTGGCATATTCACCCTGAGAGGAGAATCCAGGTAAAAAATAAACCTCCTTTGGTTCTCTTTCCTCACAGACAGAAGCACTAAAATGCGTGGCACAGGCCAGCAAGAACCGGTCGCTGGCCGACTTTGAAAAGGTGAGTCAGGGACACAGAAGATGGGGCCTGGCTGGGCAAAAACCAGTCAGAAATGCCAGGTTTGGAAAGTTGTAGGAGCTGTTACATCCCACAACAGGAAACCATGGAAACATTGATAGAAAGCAACAGTGCATCAAGAAATAACCCCCAACAATCAACCAGTTACATTTTCAAAGCGTGGGGGTTAAACTTGCTTGAACCCAGTTTTTTTCCTTTTTATCTTTTTTTTTTTTTTTTTGAGAGCCAACTCAGAAGCACTTTTTCTTTAGGGTGCTGTTCATTGGGATGTGTACCTTCCTGGTTTCAGCAGGAATGCTGCAGAGCTCAGGGAGAGGATTCCCATGTCAGGATTCAATCCTGTCATGCCCTGCTGCCTGTGAACAGAGACTGGGGCTCACTGAGCTCCAGCAGGGTGAAGATAAAAGATGTTGGAAAGGCTGCTGGACTGTAGTGACCTGCTGGCTTTTAGCTAAGTTAGGGATTGGATTAGCCACTGTACTTGGCTGGGCAGGGAGGGGATCTCATCCTCAGAGGACCTTGAGATGCTGTTGCTACCAGAATTATTTCCTCCCACTGTGTCCCCACAGGCTCTGACAGACTACAAGGTGGAGCTCAGGGACGACCCCATCATAAACACTCACCTGGCCAAGCTCTATGATAATTTATTGGAACAAAACCTGATCAGAGTCATTGAACCCTTCTCCAGAGTACAGGTAAATGTGTCCCTGGATGGGCTGGTCCCTGTCCCTGCTGCTGGGGGTGAGGGGATTGTTCCCATAGGGAACACTTGGAGCTGCTCAGCACTTTCAGAGTTCAGGGTTCATCATGTTAAAATTATAAGGAGGAGACTGAGGGGGCCTTTGGAAAACCCCATTCCAGTGTCATTGCCCTTTCCACCTGTTTCTCTCATGCTGTCTGCAAGGGGACTGACTTTTAACCCTGAAGGTGACAGCACTTGGCTTCGAAGGCCTCTGATAGAGCAAGGCTGTGCCACAGTCTTGGAGAAGAAATACTTCACCTTTCAGAGTAGAGGTCCAGTCCATCTTATTTAAAATCAGACATGAAACCTGAAGGACCTGAAGCTGCAGAGTGAAGAAAGCCACTGGAGATTTTTCAGCCAGAGCATTTTCAGGCCCTTAAGCAGTTCCATGGAAGAGCCCCAAACCTCTGTGTTGTGTGTCCAAAGTGCAGCTAAAGATTTACCTAAATGTTGGTCTTTCTTATAGATTGAACACATATCCAGCCTCATCAAGCTCTCAAAGGTAAGAACTTGACCAGAAATCAGTGCCATGTGTCCAGAGGGCAGGGGTTAAATGGCATTGTCCCTGGGAACTGAACATGAAGGGTGACAGATGAGATCCATAGCATTCCCAGGCAAATCTCACCCTTGGGAACTAAGCTCTGACACAGGCAGCTCCTGGGAGGCATCGAGGCTTCCTGTGCTCCAGACTTTGCCGTGCTGTCCCCTTCCCTCCCTGTCTTGGCTCTTGCTTTTTATTGGAGGCAGATTTTCCTCTGCTCTGTCATGACCAGCTCAGTTTTCCCCCATACCCTGTGTTTAATCCCCTGAGTGTTCCCAGGGGAACCTTACTTAGACCCTCGAGGTCCAGGATCCAGCTAATTACCCTGCAGTGTCATTAGGGATGTGTGTGTCACTGACTGTGCAGTAACTGCTTTACAGATAATCCCAGACAAATTCAGGTTTAGGGAAATCTGCTGTAATCACAGCAAGTTGCACCCCAGAGTGCTGTTGTGTTGTTGCATTAAGGCCAGAGGTTAGGAAATGAGCTGAGCTCAGCCTTTGTGGTCACAGAATCACTGAATCATTCAGGTTGGAAAAGGCCTCTGAGATCACTGAGTACAAATATTCCCCCAGCACTGCTAAAACCACCCATATACCCAAGTGACATGTCCACACATCCGTTAAATCTGGTAATTTCACATCTGCCCTGGGCTGGACAGCCCTTTCATGAAGACATTTTCCCTAATACCCAACCTAAAGCTCCTCTGGCGCAGTCTGTTCCCAGACTAGCTTGTGGTATTTAACACATCCTTAATATTCAGAGTGAAAGCTGCTCTGTGCCCCCTCTGGCCAGAGAGGAGCTGCCTCCTGTGGGCCTTCCTGGTGCTGAGCAGGAGCTCAGCTGGGTCCTGCATGGAATAAATAAAACTTGGCAAACTCTTGTCTAAATCCTTGCTGAACTGAGTTAGAAAGTTCCAGAACCCCCACAGGTAACGCCTGTGTGAAGTGACAGATACATCTCATACAGAGATGAGGACAGATACAGATGAGCATAATACAGACATATTGCCACCTGTGGGACAAGGGGCATCCTGGTGCTCCCTCATTAGCAGCTGCTCCCTAATTTCCTGAGGCATCTCAAGTAGGTGGTGGTGTCCAAGCCACTTTCAGGGAGGAGGAGCTGCTGTTGAGCAGAGCTCATATCCCAGCAGGGCTCTCAAGTGTGCAGCAGTAAAATTCACATATTTTTATGTGTTATGGGAGACTTCTAATTTTCCTACTTCAATTTCAGGCTGAGGTAGAAAGGAAGTTGTCACAGATGATCTTGGACAAGAAGTTTCATGGTGAGTCTCTGCATCCCTCAGCTCTGACTGCCCCGTGTTTGCTGGGATATGCTCCCCTTCCTTCTCTGAACCTGGGGGTCCTGCTCAGGCAGCAAATGTGCAGGTGACAGTCAGGAGTGACAGTCAGGAATGCTGCTGCTGCTGCTCCATCCACCTTCCTTGACCCAAGGGTTAATTCAGAAATGCTGTTGGCTCCCTCTTGCTGTGACAGCATCCAGGGATGTGTGGGATGCCCAGGTGGGCTGTCTGGCCAGGCTGGGCTCTCCCTCTTGGAACTGACACGGGGTGTGGTCACCTTTCCCAGCTGGTTGTGTCTGGAGCATTCTGTGGGGGCACCCCATGGCCCAGTGAGGTGCTGTGGCTTGACTGGGCCCACAGCAGGCTGCTGCCCCAGTAACATCTCAAGGACCCAGCTATGCTCTTGGTTCTGTTGTCCCTGGATGTGGCTGAGCCAGGAGAATGGCTGAGAGCAGCACGCTGGGCACAGAGCACAGGGGGAACAGAGACCCCTGGCACCTGGGCACAGCTGCAGGATAAACCAGCTATGCTGAGCCATCCTGCTGAGCACAGGGCCTGAGGAGGCAGGGGGGTGGTAGGGAATGGGCAGGAATGCTCATCTCGTGAATGGCTTCTCAGGCTGTTCTCTGGGATGTATTTTTTTCTGGGAATGGTAAAGCAGCCCTGACCAAAATCAGCCAGTCCAGCCCAACACTTGAGCCGTTCCCAAACCTTGCACAGCTGATGGGGTGTTTCTGGGGTAGATCCCTAAATTCCTGCTGTTTGGAAGCTGTGATCCATGGAGCATCCCAGTGCTAACAGCAGCTTGTGCCCACAGGAATCCTTGACCAGGGCGAGGGTGTCCTGATTATCTTCGACGAACCCCCCGTAGACAAAACTTACGAGGCTGCCCTCGAGACGATTCAGAACATGAGCAAAGTAGTGGATTCGCTCTACAACAAAGCCAAGAAGTTGACATAGGTGAGTGGGGCCTCCCTGAGCTGCAGAGCTCTGGAGTCGCTGCCAGGCCCTGCCTTGCTCCGTGTCCCTGAGCCTCGTTCCCTCTCCTGTCGAGTGACGTGGCTCTGTTTTCTCTTTGCAGAGTTGAATTTGCTAGCTGTCATTTGGAGAGTGTGTGTGACAGGAGAGTGAAACCTTTGGGAAAATGTTAGGAGACTTTTTTTTTTCTTCTTTGTTCTACTTTTCGCTCGGAAAGTTTTTAAACTTCCTCATCCGGTGCATCTTGTATTCCAGACGATGCGTGTTCCAGTTTCCATGTAATCTTTACTGGCCGAACTTTGTATCTGGGGGGGGAATATTGTTTAAACAAAGAGGGTATTCTAAATAAAAGGAAAAAGGCTTACACTACCTAAACATGTGCTTTCCACTTCCTGAGGGACGGCAGAGTTCAGCAGGGACAGCATTTTGTTACCAGTAGGTGCCCAAAACCAGTTTGTTTCATCTCCTCCACCCTGAAATCGGAGACGTGCTGGTGGTGTCCGAGCAGCCAACTCGATTCCATTTGTACTGAACCAAACAAACCCAAAATGTACAGACTGCTGGTTTATTTTCCATCCTCAAGGCCTCCGACCCCCTCGAAAGCAGCTCCGCGATGATTTTCCTGCGGGCCGGAGCTGTTGGCACAGCCCTGGCCCCGGCCGGCCGCTCTCGGTGAAGGGGACGGCGCAGGTTTCCCTGGAGCCTGACTTGCATGCTC
The DNA here is from genome assembly GCA_013399455.1 of Anthoscopus minutus. Lineage (NCBI taxonomy): Eukaryota > Metazoa > Chordata > Aves > Passeriformes > Paridae > Anthoscopus > Anthoscopus minutus. Next base: position 157,677 of record VWYI01043140.1, read on the forward strand.
TTGTTTGCAGATAGACTTAGATTTTCAATGTTTCCTCCCTCCCCACCTGTGCTGGTAAGGAGGAGCAGGTGACCGGCGGAGCCGACTCCGGCTGTGCCTCTGCTGCAGCAGCGCTGAGCTCTGGTTCCCCACGTGAGGTGGGACAGCCTGGCCCTCTGGAACGGCCCAGTGGGAGCTTCCTCCTCGGTCCCAAAGTCCTGGGGGGCGGAGCACAGTGTATTCCAGCATGTTCCATTTTCTGGTGAGGTTTCCAGTAAGTTTTAATGCCATTTGGGAAGTGTAAGCTTCTGCATCTCTGTCCTGCTCATCCTTATTTTTCCTTTCCTTTATGTCTCTATTTCCCTCTCCACGTTTTTCTTACAAAATTTATATTTTGTAAAAGGATTCTGTTTTATCAGGAAGTATTTTGCCTTCATGCTGACTCTTAGACTGGCTGATTTTTCCCCTTTCTGTTCACATTTTGATCTCTCCAACCTTTTATTTTATTTTATTTTATTATTCTTATTTTCCATCTCCTCCAGTCAGTCGCTGTTTGGGTTTTTGGCACCATCAATATCAAATGTACAAACGGTTCTTGCTAACCAACACCAGGTATATCTGATGTTCAGATGAGTTCCAATAAAGAATTTTTTTTTCAAAAACCTCTGCCTCCTGTCTTCAGCTGCCAGGGCAGATCCTGGGCTGGATGCAGTCCAGACTTCTCCCTTTGCTTAAGGGAGGGTGGGATCATCCCCTCACCAAGGCATTGTTGGAGACAATATTTTGGAGACACCAAATGTGAATGTTTGAGGCAGCATCGTGAAAGATTTATGAATTGCGATGTGTTCCTGGCACAACAGGTGCTACTGAATAATTATTATTATTAGCATTATATTATTATTAGTATAATAATTATTATTAGCACTCTTATTATGGTGAAAAATGGATTAAATGTGGCCCCTCATCCCTCCAGCCTTTCCTGATCATCCCTTACGCCGTGTTGGAGTCTCACACTGCACAGGGCCAGGCCTGGATTCCTCAAAAGGCTTGGGATGAGGTTTAAGGTATCATTGCTACAATAGCTTGAATTTTCGCTTCTGAAACTTCTGGGACAGCAGAGTATGCAGGAAATAAACCTGCCCTCAGAGGCAGGAAAATGTGAAGGGTTTCACTCTGCTCTTGTATCTCGGGCAGCAGGGAAGTACAATTCTAGTTTTAATAGTTCTTTTTGTTAACTTTAGTTCCTGGGATACTTTCCCAAACATCTCTATCCAGTTCTTTGTCATGCCCCTGAAGTGGCATTTTCCCCAGGGATGTGTCATTTGGATAGGATTTGCTGAATTATGCTAATTGTAGGTGAATTAAGGGAAATTCATGGAAGCAGAGCTGGAGCAGGAATAGGCAGAGGCAGGGGGTGGGGTGGAGATGGATGTGGAGTCACAGAATCCTGGGAGAGCTTGGGTTGGAAGGGACCTAAAACACCACCCAGTGCCATGGCAGGGACACCTCCCACTGTCCCAGGCTGCTCCAAGCCCTGTCCAGCCTGGCCTTGGGCACTTCCAGGGATCCAGGGGCAGCCACAGCTGCTCTGGGCACCTGTGCCAGGGCCTCACCTCCCTCACAGGGAACAATTCCTGCCCAATATCCCATCCATCCCTACCCTCCTTCAGCTTCTGCCCTGTGTGTCCTTGCTGGGGATCCCAGCTCCAGCTGGGACATCCCTTAGTGCAGACAGAGCTGATCCTGACCCCACAGGTGACAATGGGAGGAGGCTGCCAGGTCCCTGTGCTTGAGGCAGAGAAGACCTGACCAGGAGCAAGGATGGTACAGCAGGGCTGCAGTGATTCCAGCTTTGGTGCCTTATGTGAGATCAGGGAGGTTTAGTGACACATCAGTCCTTAGAATTGCCTTTGGAACAATGAGGTTTTCTGAGGCACTCCCAAGCATATTAAAATTAGGCCAAATCGCCTGAAATTGTAGAGCCTGTTTTTAAACCCTTTTGGCTTTAACTTCATAAGGCTCAATGTAAAAGCTGACTATTGCTGCTTGAATTCGGGAGATGTTTTAATGGACAAAGGGAATTTTCAGTGACAGTAGTGCCCCGGCTGAGCTGTCACTGTTACCATGGTGCAGCAAAGCCTCCTTTTGCAAGGAGAGAGCCCTGCAGAAAGTCTTGACCACCCCCCAAAAACCAGCTCCCACAGAGGATTTAATGTGCTCTGAAGGACAAGCAGGTTTTGGGATGGGTCTGTCCTCACAGGAGATTTTTGGGTTTTTTTTGAGGTTTCCCTGCTGTGGGAATGGGATTGGCAGCAGCGGGTCCGGGACAGGGCATAAAGAAGTATAAATGAATATAATTGAATCTGGGTTATTAGCGCAGGGGCAGGATGTGCCCGACCTTTCCTTGCTGCTGCCAGCAGCAGCTCAAGGCCCACAAGGTCCCCTCGGGGGCGGCTCCGGTCTCCTCGGCCCCAGCAGCTCCGGTGGCGGCGGAGCGGCCTCTGAGTGTCGCTGCAGGTCGCGCAGAGCCCGGCGGGGCCGCTGCTGCCTGTGCCTCCCGCTAGAGCCAGCGCCGGGAATGGGATGCCGGTCCCGGTGGGCATGGGATCCCGGTCCGAGCGAGGGGCGCTGGGCTGGGCGGGGGCGGCGGCTCCAAGCGGAACCATGGAGCTCGGGGGGTACAGGAGCTGCAGGCGCGTTCCTCAAAACGTGGCCCGGCCTCAGGACGCCGTACCGGGCATTTCATTGTCCCGTTTCCTTCGGGGCGAGTGGTGGCCTCCGGCCAGGAGCTGGGGAGGCACAGGCGGGCGGGGGGAGCGGCGGCGAAGGGCCGCCGGGGGCGGTGCGGGATGCGGGCCCGGGTGCGAATCCGAAGTGCAGCTCTGGGATGCCAGCGGAGAAAGGTTTTAAATCTTAATTTTGGGATTTTTTAAAAAAATTACTTTCGCTGCTTTTTGTTCTTTTCCCCTCCGTGTGGTA
>VWYI01043140.1:162598-230956 GCA_013399455.1 Anthoscopus minutus
TATTTATTTTCTTTGAAGAGACTCGAATTCCCGAGCGGGTCCGGGTGACGGGAATCACCGCTACTGTTCATGAGATCAATGTGAAATGTCTTGTTCCCATCGTGCACTGATCATGAGTATTGTGTAAAGGATCTACTTGAGTGTGCAAGCAAGGGGAGCCGCCACATGCTGCTATATGAATTCTTCTAGAACAAACCCAACGAACTGCAAACCTGCGGGGGGGAAAGAGAAAAAAAACCCTTCTTTCTTCTGTCATTGTTGCTTTTCCAGTGGTATTGCGCATGCAAACAGGAGCATTTTGTGTCTTCGGGAAAAAAAAAGGAAAAAACACATAAAAAAATAATAATCAAAAGAAAAACCTTAACGAGAGATGGCTGTAAAATTACACCCATGCACAAAGACCCGCCACCACCCCGACACCGCAGTCTCGAGCCGGTATTCCCGTATCAGGCCTGGGGACTGAGACCTTCTTTTTGGGTTTTATCGTTTTTTTTTCTCCGTGTGCTCAGTTCTAGTTTAGTTCTGGTCCATCAGGCGTTGAACTGGTGAACGAGAGGGAGAAATAACGTGCCATTTATTTTTATTTTTGATTTTTCACTTGAAGCTCTTCATGGCTGTACATTGGACCCTGCTAATGATACATGTGTACGTACGTTTTTTTAGTGCAATCTCTTCTGTAGATCTTTGTTGACCAAATTGGTGGGTATTGTTACTTATTAATTTATATTTGTCTCATTTTGTATGTATGTGTTTAGTGTGTTTGTAAGTATGTGTGGTTTATAACCCGACCGACTGTGTCATGGGGCTCAGTGTGCCTGTAATTTAATCCCCTCCCCTTATTTTTATTTATTTTTGTACTGTGCTGATTAAATAAAAATGCACTGACCATCCATTACACGGCAGCGGCTCGTGGCCGAGTCTTTTCTGCGCTCCCAGCCCTCGGACGCGAGGATGGGATTTGTGTTGACGACAGAGAGTTTAACGCAGCCGCCGCTTTAATCGCGTTACCGGCGCCGGGGTCACCCCGTGCGGGGAGAGCGGCGGGGCCGGCAGCAGCCGGAGGGGGAAAGTCGGGATACTGGGATAACTGGGATATTGGGACACCGATCCCTCTGGGCATCCTCACCCCCGAGCCAGGAGAAATGGGCAGCACCATGGTGGGATGCAACTAATTGCTTTCTTTTATTATTTATTACAGTGAATTATGTAAACAAAACCCAGGTCCATTATAGTAGTTTTTTTTTTTTTCTGCTCTTTTACACATAAAATATCAGCTATTAAAAAAAACAAACAAACCCAAAAAACAACAAAACAAAAGGTTCATTGCATTATTGCCCCCGGCTGAGAATCGAAGCTTCATTTTAGAAATAGTTAATTTATGGGAAAACCAGGAATATATATATTTTATATATTTTTATATATATATATAAAACCAGAGCAGGAACAGATAATATATTTTATAAGACACATCACATACAATATTGCCATCTCATGGTAGGAGAAATTTCCCCAGCCTGCAATTTGTTGCCATCTATCCCGATTCCATCCGACCATTCTTTTGGGGGGACAAGGGTACGAAAGTGCTGATCCCACCCCCAGCACCTGCCCGGGGTCAGTGGGGGGACGTTTGCACCAGGCCAGGGAAAGTGGGAAGTGCAAATCCAAAGGCACAGCAGGGCCGGGAGCCTCCGTCCGCAGCGGCCCCGGCAGGGCTGGGGGTGTCCCACGGCTTTGGCGTTGGTGTCGCTCCTGAGGAGCCGATGTGGGGTGAAAGGAGGCACTGGAGGGGCCGGGGTGGTCCCGGGGTGGTCCCTGGGTGTTGTGTGTGAGTGGGGCGGGGTCGGGGCTGCCGCTGTCACCCAGCGCTGGGGGTGCCCTGGGGCTGTGGTGTCTGGAAGAGCCCCTGCCCAAGGAGCCTCGGACATCCCAGAACTGCAGCCTGACAGGGGGCCCTGGGGGCTGCCATGGGGCGCTGGGATGCAGCCAGGGCTGGTCCAAGGCCAGGGACAACAGGAATGGGAGAGCTCTGGCGTGGGGCCTCCCCATGCCTGAGCTTGTCCCAGCTCATGCAGAGCCAGAGCTGCTCTACACCTGTGTCCCCTCCAGCCTTGAGGGTGGCAGTGGGACACCAAGGCTGCAGTGACCTGTCCCCATGCCCCATGTCCATAGCTTCAGCCTTCAGGAAACCTTTTGTAGTAAGGAGCCTCTTCCAGGCTGTCTAATTCCCAAAATGCTCCATCAAACAAGTGCTCCCCATTTGCTGGCTGGGCTGGGACCCCGAGATGGGGCCACCACACAGCAACCCCATCTCTGGGGCTGGGAATCCTGACCTGACCAGCAGTGCCAGGACAATCCCAATGTACAATCCCAACAGCCTGGGCCACTCAGGAACCACAGCACAGAGGGAACAAACCACTGAGGAGATCCAAGTCCCTCCATCAAGACAGAGCTCGGGGTGGGCAAGAGGAGCCCAACACCCCAACACCCACAGCCCACAGCTGGGAAAAACCAGGAAAAACTCTTTGGAGGGAGGAGCCTGGGCACTGGCAACTGGGGCTGTGCCAGGTTAATGTTGGATAGTGCAAAGCTTGGCCCCCCAAAGCTCCTCCTGTTCCTGGGCTCATCCCTGCCATGGGTCCCTCTAACGCTCCCTGACCACAGTGCTGGAACAGGCACGAAGCCACGTGGATCATCTAAAAGTTCAGGAAGGCCACATGGTCCCATTGGGAACCCACCAGCTTTAGGCCCTTGGAGGGGGTAATTAAGGCAAAAAGCAATGCAGGATTAACACAACCAGGCCTTGCATTGGGAAGTCTCCTCTCCAGCCAAGGCGCCTCGATGGGTTAATGAATTCCCGAGGGAAAGCAGCAGGTCTGGAGGTGTCTCCATGTCGCTTCCCAGCCCCGTGTGCCTGGAGGGGCTGGAGGAGTGTGGAGTGTCTCTGTTGGGGGAAGCCAGCCCTCCCTTCCCAGCCTGGCCGTGGTTCCATGGGGATCTGGCCCGACAGAACCTGACTCCCTGAGCCGGGTGTCTTTGGTTCCTCCTCCTCCGGAGGCTGCATCGTATTGCAAGAACTGACACATGGGAAAGGAACATGGAAGGGAAAATTGGAGAGGGGGTGAGGAATCAATGTGGGAAAGGGAAGAAGGAGTGGAAGTACCTATAAACTCTTTTTCCCGGACTAATTCCAAAGGAAGCACTTTACTGATATTCCAGCCTGGTTTGTAAGATGGAGAACAGGTCACCAGCTATTTTAAGCCTTCATTCCATGTGAATTTGGCTTTTCTAAACTCCCAGAATCTGGGTTTTCCAAACCTTGAGCTTCAGAGGCTGCTTTAGGCACCTGGCAAGTCGTTGCTGAGCATCTCTGGAGTCCCAGGAGCGGGGAGGATGAGCCCAGCCCCGATGTGAGGGGAGGGGTCGTTAATTGCCCGGCACGCAGAGGACGAAGCCGGAGCGGTGCTTGGTGAAATCCGGCTGGGATTGGTTGATCTTGGTCTCCACGGACACGGTGCATTTCCTGCCGTGCAGGCTGCACTGCACAGGGTTGGTGACAGTGACCTGCAGAGCGCGCTTCTCCCTGCCAGGGAAAGGGACAGGAGTCAGGAGGGATGGGATGGGATCCATGGGATGGCCACAGCTGGGAGAGGTGTTTTTGGGTCAGGCACATCCTGTAACCATCCCAAAACTGTGTTAGGTTTGGCCTGAGCTCTGAGCCCAGCTTTGGGCTCCTGCTTGTGAAGCCTCCCACTCTGGGACTGGGATCGGTGCCAGGGGGAGGACTCAGCTCCATGGGCAGAGCACAGGCTGGGTCAGAGGGTCCAGGGGCTGCTGCCAGCTTGGCCACTGCCCACTGAATGACCCCACAGTGACCCCTCCCAGCTGTGTGCCTGCAGCAGCAACACAGACATGCCTGGGCTGAGCTCAGAGACTGAAATATAGCCTGGAACAGTGAAAGGAACCACACTTGGGGTGGTGGCTGTTTCCAATTCCCTCTCAGATGGACAGACCAAGCTGGCTGGGACAAAACTCTGCAGCTCTTGGACCCCCTAACCCAGTTTTGGCACTAAAAATGATTCCCACAAATGAATCAGGACTTTCTGCTCCCCACATCAGTTTTTCTGTAGCTGTTGGGGTCAGTTGCCAGTGAGGACATGAGGACAGCAGGGCCAGGATGCCTGGCAAGAATGTCCCCCTTTGCTAAAGGCCATAAAGGCCCTTGCTCTAAATCCCAAATAATGATCCTTGTGCCATAAGCAGAGAAATCATAAATCATGGAATCATTCAGGCTGGAAAAACCCTCTGGGATCATCAAGTCCAACTGCTCCCTCAGCACTGCCAAGGCCCCCATTGACCCATGTCCCCAAGTGCCATATCCACGTGGCTTTAAAATCCCTTGCCACTGGGCTGCCCTGGGCAGCTGTGTCAGGGCTGGACAACCCTTTCCATGGAGAAAGTGAAGAACTCAGCAGTGCCACAGCCCCACTGATGGCCTGGCTGCTCCAGGCTGGGGTGGGGCCCACGATCCCTTGGAACCAGCCAACAGCCCTGGAAATCCCCCAGGAGAGGGGAACCACGGGAAAAACCTGCAGCAGATCCATCCCCATGGGCCACCACCAATGGGAAGAGTTATCCAGGGACTTGGCCTTTGGGAATTCTCTCCAGTGACTTCACCCACACTTCAAATTCTGTATTTCCATCATTTTTAGTATAATACTGAGTGGTTTAGAATTGTTGACATTGACTCTGCTGCCTCTGTGGATGCTCCAAACACCCCGGGGGAATCTGCTGGGATCCCATTCCCTGTGTTTGGCTCCTAAACCCCAGATCCTGCCTTGTCTGAGCAATTCCAGCATTTCCACTGCCACAGCCCAAGTCCTGTGTGCAGTTTTTACTCCATTTCCACTAAGAGACTGTTCAGGTCATGTCACATCCTTAAGCTGCATTTTTACACAGTTCCCAAATAATTCCATAACAATGTTTGGTTGGTTGGAGGGGGCTGGCAGGGCCCAGCACACAAAGCCCTCGTGTTGTCCCAGGTATTTAATGTTATTTACTCGTGCCTGGGTGAGCTGAGGCTGCAATCCCAGCTTAGGTTGCTATTTTTGCCATGTCTTAGCGGAATGAGTCGCACACACAGAGGAGCCTCCCCGAGATCCCTGCCCCTTGGGAAGAGCTTCAGCATTAAGTGTCCCTAACAGGGATAAGAGTGAAGGACTTTTCCTCTCCCCTCCCACAGTAAGTTCTAGGTGATCAGGCAGAGCATCTGGGGAGAGGAACGTCAATAACCTGAATTTTGACCCCAAGCAGGACCCAGGCCTGGGAGTCTGGAGGTCCTGGATGCCCTGTGGCTGTGGGACCTGCAGGAAGCTGGATCAGTCTGGGTCTCAGCTCCTGCTGGGATGAGGAGAATCAACTGAACACAGGTCTGAGTGAAGCTAATGCTGTCCTGCCATGGGGTGATCTGGAGAAGATGCTCTGATCTTTGCCACATGTGACAATTCCATCAAATTAAGGCTTCCCTCCCCTTCTCACTTCCCAGATCCTACCTTGCCAAAGCTCCTTCACTTATCAAGTGTTGATTTTCTTTAAGTGAGGGCTCAGCCTCAAAGCCTTTTGCTGGGGAAGCAGGGCAGCTCCTGGATGGAGCAATCCACAGGGATCTGTGAGTGCACAGGGATGACAAACCCCTCCTTGGTGTCCCTGCTGGGCACCCCATGACACCACCCCTGCCACCTGCCCCACGAGCAGCTGGACCTGCTGGGACCTGGGGACTCTTGGCCACTGCTCCAGTGCTTGGTCTGAGGCCAGTGAGGGAGAGAGGGGAGGAAATTCCCATTTGGTTCCAGCCCAGCAGGCAGAGCAGCCTCGCTCCTGGAGCAGCAGTGGCAGAGGGGTGGCAGCTGCTGGCTGCCTTGGGGTCCCCAGGTTTGCTTGTGGGCCCCAAGGGAGGGAACAGCTGCTGCAGCAGCTGGGAAACCAGACTAAGACCATCCCAATCTCACTGCCACAAACGGCTTGGCTGGGGAGCTGCTTCCCCAAGCTCCTGCTGAACTTAGATCCTAAAGGAAGGGACTGAGATGGACCAGAACAATCCTGGAAGACAACAAAGTGTCTCATAGACAAGGGCAACACAACAGAAATACCCTTTGGAAATCAGTGATGCTCAGCAGGATCCTGATGTCAGCAAAGGCAGAGACAAATCCCACTTCAAATCTACCTTGAGCTGAAAAAGGAGTTTTCATGGCATAAACCTTTTGGGGACTTTGGATAAGGGATGGAGGGACAGGATACAGAGAATGGCCTCAAGCTGCTAGAGGGCAGGGATGGATGGGATATTGGGCAGGAATTGTTCCCTGTGAGGGTGGGGAGGCCCTGGCACAGGTGCCCAGAGCAGCTGTGGCTGCCCCTGGATCTCTGGCAGTGCCCAAGGCCAGGCTGAACAGGGCTTGGAGCAGCCTGGGGCAGTGGGAGGTGTCCCTGCCATGGCAGGGGTGGCACTGGGTGGGCTTGGAGGTCCTTTCCACCCAAACCACTCTGGGATTCCTGTGGGTACCAGGCACTGCTGTGGCTGAGTCCAGCCCTGGCTGAGGGCAGCTCTGGCTCTTCACCAAGCCCTGATGCAACCAAACCCTGATGGAAGTTAAATCCATCAGGACAAAGTGAGGGATGTTGCTGCCAGGCTCCTCCTGGAAAATAATCTCACTTCTTATTTTCAGTGCTCCCAGCAGAAGTGACAGTGGGATGTGAGTGCTGGCTGAGCTCTGCCAGGGAAGGAGCCCCAGCCCCAGCACCCAGCATAAGGCTGCTGGCAAGATACAAGAGGGAAAAGATTCTGTGGGGAAGTCAGGATCTACCCCAGCACTGCTCCCATCCTGCCAGGGAACCACATGGGAATGTCTGTGTGTGATGAACCACAGAGTGATTTCTGTTTATAATAAACACCAAGGTGTTGGTGCTTTCTGCAAGCTCAGGTCTTCATACAATATAAGGAATATTTTTGGGTGGAAACAGCCTCTCCTGACAGCTGAGCAGTACCAGCCACAGCTGCTGATCCCAGGCTGGCGCTGCTCTTTGCCTTTTCCTGGCTCAGTGAACCCTGCAGGGCTGGGGCACTTCTTCTCCAACTATCCCAGCCCACCCCAGCACTCAAAGGGCCTTCTCCAGCTCCTCTCACTCTCCTAGCTCACAGGAGGAGTTAAAGGCTCTGGTGGGAGCCCCATGTGAACAGGGTCTGTGTGTGGGAGACACAGCCAGAGCAGCCCCTGAGACACCACAAGAGCACTGGGGGAATGCTGGCAAAAGGGAAACCGGCAGAGAAGGGAGGACTCGGAGTGGAAGCAGATCACTGGTCCATGAAATACGAGAGTTTTAACTGAGCATTTAATCCAGGACCTCAGGGGAAACACAAGGCAAGTGGTGCAGAAGTGGCCACAGACATCTGTCAGAGCTGCACACAGCACAGAAACATCCACAGCACCAACACGTGGTGGTAAGGGAATGGGGAAGGGAAGGAGTGCACAAAGATCAGAAGGAGTTTTGGTGAGGACAAGTGGTATAAGACTGAGAAGTTACATAAATGTATTGTTAAATAAATGTAAACACAAGAGATGCCAGGTTGGATGGGGCTTGGAGCAACCTGGGATAGTGGGAAGTGTCCCTGTCCATGGGCTTTAAGGTCCCTTCCAGACCAAACCATTCCATGATTCCATGCTCAAGAACAAGCCCAGATGACCTGGAATGCCCTGGAAGGAGCTGTCATGGGCATGAGAACACAGCAAAGACTCATTGATAAGACACTCCCCACTGGAAGCTGTGAGCTCCATCTGGGAGCACAGCAGGATGGGGAGCTGGGAACATCCCAGGGACAGCAGCACCAGCCAGGGATGGGGAGCTGGGAACATCCCAGGGACAGCAGCACCAGCCAGGGATGGGGAGCTGGGAACATCCCAGGTACAGCAGCACCAGCCAGGGATGGGGAGCTGGGAACATCCCAGGTACAGCAGCACCAGCCAGGGATGCGGTGCTCCAGAGCTGCAGCCCCATCCCTGACAGGGCTCCCATGGAACTGGGCTTTGTGCAGCTTTCCCAGGATCGTTAAATGAGGTGCTGTCCTATGGATGCAGCCAAGGCCATCACAGAGTGGGAAATAAGCTCTTTTCAGAAGCAGAATTTGGGTAGAGATGGCAAAGCCAGCACAGTAATTGCCTGATATTCATGACAACAAACCAGAGGGATTTCAACCAAGTGTGCAACCAAGTGTGAAATGAGGGCTCAGCAGCAATGAGCCCACTGGGATGGATTCCAGAGGGGATTGCTTTAAACCATCAAGCCTTTCCAGCGTTTAGACCAAGGCCTCTTTCTGGAAAGGCAGGAGCACTGTGGGCTACCTGGTTGGCTTCCAGCTCAAGATATTCTGTGATTTTCTGGCTCCAAGAAAGCCTGCACCTGCACACAAGATGCAAGGGTCTTGAGGGGCAGGATGGAGAATACCCCAGAATGGTAACACCTTATGTAAGTCAGGGCTGCAGCCTCATCTGGATCCTGGCTGCAGTCTCTGAGAGGGCTCAGCCATGAAAAAAACATTAAAAAGGCTCCCAGATGAAGGAAGGCAGCAGAAAGGAGCCCAAAAAAAGCAGCAGTTATATTCTGCATGGAGAAAATACACAGGAAGCAGGGAGAGAGAAACTCAAAGAAGTCTAAAAAAAGGCAGTTTTCAAGGCTCTGCTTCCTAACAAGAGCCAAGGAGACAAACAGGGATACTGAGAATTTCTAGAAGGGTTAAATCAGCTTTCCATGCTATGTGTGGTGCTAGGGAGGACTCTAGGCTGTGGTGGCAGAGAGGTGACAATCATGGAGTCATAAAATCATGGAATGCTTCGGGTTGGAAGGAACCTTCAAGACCATCAAGTTTCAGCCACATCCAGTGCCACCCGTGACATGGGCAGGGACACCTTCCACTACCCCAGGTGGCTCCAGGTCCCATCCAACCTGGCCTTGGGCACTTCCAGGGATGGGGAATAGCCTGTGCCAGGGTCTCCCTACCCTCACAGGGAGGAATTTCTTGAGCAGGGTCTGAAAAGACACTGGATACAAGATGAGTAATAAACAAGGGCATATCTGAGGCACAACAAATGTCATTTGGGGATAGATAAGTTCTCTCAAAAGGGTTTAGGGCCCAGGCTGGGTGTCTGCAGGGCAGGGATTGGGGTGTATCTTTCCCAACCACTTGTGGGTTTCTGCAGCTTGCAGGACAATGATACTGAGGGTAATGGGCTAAATGAAAACTTACAGACCTCACTGAGAAAATTATTCCCACAAAAGTTTCAACAGAGAACAACAGGAATAGCTGGATTCCCCAGAGGTACAGGAGCAAAACTTGCACTGAACCCTTGTGTACTTTCTGTGTCCCTCCTGTAGCACTCAGCATGTGGGAGCTGCTCCCAGGAAGGGCTGACACTCTCCATGTGACCACAAGAATCCCCAAAGCCACTGTCCCCAGGAAGCCAGGACACAAAGAGCATCACGGCAATAATCCTGGGTGGATATTTCACTCCAGAGCTGCAGCTCCAGCACCTCAGCTCTGCCTCTCCCAGGGCAGTCACATCTCAAGTGTGGCAGCTCCACAGCACCAGGTCTCACTGCCAGAGGAGATTTACACACTCAAGTTATGAATTTCCCTATGTAAGACGCAGATTATTTTGACAGCATCATCCCTGTGACTCCTTGGCACTCTCCATCCTTCTCAGAGGGAGAAAAAGACTTCCCCATCCAGCTCTTGTTAGACTTGTAAAAGGTTAAAAGCAATGATTTACTGTCCTGTGCAATCCAGAAATGATTTAACATCCTCCTTCCTTGGCTCAGCTGCTGGGCTGTATTGAGAACCCTCTTGCATCCAGCCACCCCTTTTCAGGACAGCCCCAAAGCCAGAGCAGGCAGCTCCCTTCATCCCACAGCTTCCTGAGGAGGGGAGGACATGAACCAGGAGCCCTTTTTGGGTGCAGATCTCTCCCTCTGGAGGAGGCAGGGGATGCACACAAACACACACACACAGGCGCACACACACACACACACAGAGGCAGTCTGTGACTCACACGTGCCATGAGGGAGATGAAAACATTTGAAACCACAAGGGCTTTGCAAAACCTGCCTTGTGAAAGCCTCTCAGGGCTCACAGGATGTTTTTCTCCGAGCGTCACCGGCTTTTCAGAGCTCTGGGCTTGTTGAGCTCCTCAGAGCCAGGTGGTCATGGCAGAGATCAGACATTAAGATGGATCATAGTGTTGGAAAAGAGACTACAAAAAAAGTCAGACACGAATCAAGGAGATCTCAAGTCAGGATCAAAAGCAGAATTTCCATAGTCAAAGGTCAGACCAAGTGCTTCAGGCATTTTGATGCTGGGAAAGGTCACTGAGCTGAACACAGCTGCCAGGTCCTTCCTCACCGTGTGATTTTTCACAATTATCTGCAGTCAAATGACACTTGAGACACTGAATTTTTTTTCTATCTTCAAAACCAGCAAATATTTACAGTACTTTTGTGCCTCATGGTCTGCTCAGGCAAATCACCTTGGAGGCTGCAAGAAGTGGCTCTTCAGAAGCAATTTGTTAATGTGCAGGAGAAGCATTAGGGTAAACTTTGACCTGAGAACTCAACCCCTCTACTTAAGAAGTGGCTTTCAAGCCTCTCTGGCTCAGCCTTGCCCATGTGTTGTCTGTGCAGCTCACACTGACATTGAGTTACCAGAGCAAACCACAGCCTGTTTTTGGGACCTGCTCCGTGACACGTATTTCATCATCATGTGCTGAGCTGTGACAACAACGCTGGTTTTGCCCTTTTAATGAGCAATAAGAGTGGTTGATACGTGTCTCTTCCCAGTGCAGTGTCACACAGCCCATGGCACAGGGCAAGGCAGAGCCAAGCCAGGTGCACTGAGATGGTCCCTTCGAGTCGTGCCTGAGCCATAAAAGCCACTTTCCTGAGACAACAGCAGCTGCCACAACACTGCTGGGCCTTTTCCATGATGTGTCTGCAGCACATCCAGGTGTACTCCTTCCCCTCTGGCTAAGATCCAAGCCCAGTCCATTAAGTATTTGGCTCTCTTATTCTTAAAATGCATTTACTCCCATTGTTCCCGAGGTTGGGAGGTCCTGGAGCAGACTGTGAGCTGCATGTCCTTCCTCATTGATTTAGGAACTGGGGTGTTTGTGCATCCCTCCCCAGGAGCCAGGGACAGTTGGGAATGCCAGCAAGCTTCTGTCACTTCCAGCAAACCCCTTTGGTTTAGGTGCTCCTGGGCAGGGGATCCTGAGGTGATGGGGCAGGGGCTGCTCCTCTCCTCCCCTTCCCAGGGCCACTCTCCCACTTTGGGAGCTTGAGCCAACAGCCAGGTTGCTGTAAAACATCCCAACAGCGCAAAGGCAGCTCAGTGGAGCAGGTCCCAGCCATGGGGCTGCATCCCAAAGCAGTATTTTATGGTAGGAAAGCTCTAAAAGTGGTTTGAGATATCACTTTGTATGTCACTGCATGGTGTGTCCCTACTCCCTTCCCTCCAGCCTGGGAGGTGGAAATACAAAGGGAATGTCACTGTTCCTATCACGTGACATCCAAGAGAGGGATCACAACCCCACCCAAGCTCCATCCCCCTGCTGAACCAGGACCAGCCCTCGCTGCCTGAACCCCAAGCCCTGACATAGGCCCTGAGCTGACCTCGCTGGGGTTTGGGGTGGGAGGGATGCACAGGAGGCCCTGAGCTCAGCTAAAACCATGCCTGGCCCTCCTCACCCCTCTGGGACTATTAATTCACCCTCGGCCAGGCTGGGCAGGGCTTGGAGCAGCCTGGTCTGCTGGAAGGTCCCTGCCCAAGGTGAGATGCATTTCAAGGTCCTTCCCAACCCAAACCATTCCATGTATACATTTTCCCCTTCCCTGCCCACCCCAGCACAGGAGGTTCAGGGCTCTCTCTCAGTTCTGCCCCTGTGGGAGCTGGGAATTCATCTTTATGGTTCAAAAAGAGAAGTCTCAGATTTTCCCACCCCTTGTGCCATCAGGTTCTAGTGCCTGATGCCATTTATCCCCCATGAGCACTCCCTAAAGCTGGTCAGGGGTTTTGTGGAGGGAAAACACAGGCTCACTCAACAGGGCATTTCCTAAGAACCTGTAGTAACGAAGAAGCTTAAAAAAAAAAGAGTAAAAAAAGCACCAATAGTGTGTTAAATATTTCATTTCCTCCAGCAGCCAAAATGAAAAATTTCCAATTCCCTGAGATGGAGGCAGCTCTCAGCCCCCATGGCAGCCCAGGTTGATGGATGATGGATGAAACATCCTGGCAGAAGCCCCTAACCTGCCACATGCCCCACTGGAGGTAACTCTAAAATCCACTGAGTGTTCCTTCCCTGATCCCTGTCATATCACAGGAATGGAGGTTGGATTAAATGACCTTTAAGGTCCCTTCCAATTCAAACTGTTCAATGATTCTGTGAATTAAATTCACTCAAAATTCAATGTAATTTGAATTTTTGAAGGGAAGGAAAAGGGTGGGGAGAGCTGGGACAGGGGATGCAGAGCCTGTGGCTGCCAGTGACAGCAGGGAGGACGATGGGGACATGTCCCAGTCCAGCACCACGTGCTGCTCACCTTCACCTCCCCAACCCCACCCTGCTCTCAGCACTGACAGCACCAAGGATAAACTGCAGCTTCTTCTGCAGTCTCCAGTTAAGTCACATTTCAGAGCTATTCTGAGCCTGGCAAAGCTTTGAGGAGTCAGAGCCCATGCGGTTCCCAGCTCTACTGTGGCCTCAGGATGCAGGAGTGTTACATATTTTATACAAACCACCATGCCAAAAATATGATTCCAAGTCCTTGGCTGGAGCAGAGGAAAGCAGCACATGGGGGTGATGCCAAGAGCCTGGCATTAGAAATGCACCAGCACATAAATAAAATAAGAGCACTTAGGAAGATGAGCACAGAGCTGCCTCCTGTTTGGGACATCACAGACTTAATTCCTGGGCAGGTTGAGAAACAGCAAAAGTCTTTCTTTGTATTCTCTTCCCAGTGCTTGTCCTTGCCATGGCCCATCTGGGGGAATGAATTCACCATGTTTACTGGGGCACATTTGCAAAGTCCCCCCTCAAAGGATGCTCCTGCCCTGGTCAGCAGCTGCTGATCAAATTCTTCCAGCTGAAATTTAAGGAAGGTAGAAATTCCATTCCCCCCCCCCCCCAAAAAAAACTTCAAAGGGAATCCAGTGCCTTTCAGGCATCTGGGATGCGTTTGTTCAACATCTGCAAGACTGTGAGGTACAGGGGGCTGATGTAGAGGACGAAGGTGTGGGATTATTCATCTGTTTTCCGCTCAAATTCACAAGGGGCAACAATTTTGGAGTAGCAAGGGGAGGTTGGAACAGCTGATGGATGCTTTATACTGCAAAATGACAGCAGAGAAGCTCTGCTCTCACTTTGGTACAGAGAAAACCCCCAGCCATCCCGAGGGATGAGCAGCTCTGCTTTTCCCACTGCACAGCTGTGAATTAAATGGTATTTTTAGAGCCTGGCAGAGGTCTGAAGCCACAACAAAGGGGAAGCTGCCATCAAGCTTCCCAGAGATCACCCAAAATCATGCTAGGAAAACAAATAGCATGGGCTCTTCTGAAATTCTCTGGTTTTTCCTTATTATTCCTTGGGACTAACCTGTGCCAGTCAGACTGCTTCCCAGCAGCTGGGATAAGAGAGAGGAGAATTTGCTATGGTGAAGTCACCAGCTTGGCTTGCCTGGCTGCAGGGGCTGGAAGCCATGGGGACTACAGCAGCAGGGCTGTGCCCAGGCAGAGGGGATGGGAAGCAGGGTTGTCACATCCCACCCACAGCTCCAGCTCAGTGCCAGCTCACGGGGTGGCTGTGCAGGGCTGCAGAGCTGGGACAAACAGCTCAGCTCTGCTCTATTCCATGCACATCCCTGCTGAGCTCGTTAAAGCCGGGGCTGGGAATGTGCTCTGCCATCCTGGGGGAACATCCAGGGCCAGCAGCAGTGTTGGGTGTGGGGGTGATGAGGGGTGGCTGGGGGTGCTGGAGGGGCGCTGGAAGGATGATGGAGAGCGGCTGCTCCCAGCGCCGCAGCTCCCGGTCGCTATAGCAACCTGGATATCCCTCATCCCATCTGATGCTTCATCGCTGCCAGCCAAGCGGGGCTGCTGCAGAGCAGCGGGATGGGTTCATTTACTGATTGCTGCTCCCCGCACCCGGATAACCCCTGGAAAAGCACAATCCTGCACGAACTCCCCTCTCAGAGGGGTTTTTCACGTGCCCTGGGGTGGCCCCGTCGCCAGTGCTGCAGTGGCAGAGCGCTGGCGCGGGCGCTTTCGGGCGGGCTGTCACCATGACCTACTTAATGCAGGATGCGGTGACATCATGTCCAATTGCCAGCGGCTCCCCGACCTCTGCAGCGCCGTGTCCAGCAGCAGTGCTGAGCTAATCCGGCCCCGGGGGCCACACTGTGCCGGGGAGGCACCTCTGGCCGCCGGGATAACCTCGCTCTGTCAGCACGGGCCACGCTCCCCTCGCTGGCCTGGAACAGCTGCGCTGGGTCCTGCCTCTATTCCCAGAGCTGATCTGAAAACCCAGATTTTTCTCCTTTTCTAATGGAAAGAGAGAGAAATTAGCTAAAGCTTCAGGGGACACAGAAACGGCACGAAGAGAGAATCGCCGACGTGCTGAGCCTGGCTGCGGCTTTTTTTCCAGAGAGCGGCTCCGTCCCCGCGCTCCGTCCCTGCCTTTGGTCACACCGACCCCGAGAAAGGGTCAGACTCCACGGGCAGTGACACACACGGGCATTTCCCCACGACTTTAAGGCCATCCTGCCCGCGACCATCTCGTTCCTGGCTGCTAACCCACGGATTCTTGTGGAATGGGGGCGCAGAGGGAGTGGGCGCTCGTGGCTTAGTGCCAGCGAGGAAGGCGGCTCCTCCTCCTCCTCCTCCTCCTCCTCCTCCTCCTCTCCCAGCATCCACACGGTGATCCTTCAGCTGGGGAAGCTGAATCATCCTTCAATTAATGACAGCCTTTTAACCTGATGTAGAGGAGCCTCGCTGAGGTCCCTCCTCTTAAAAACGGCCTAAGGAGAATCGCTGGGACACGGGGATTGCTCCACCGCTGGGATTTCTGCTCTCCCTCCCGGGGGCCGTGTGATGGGAAGGACGTGGCAGCAGAGACGCTGCAGGCAGCTCCGTGCTCCCTTCAAGCACGTTGTCCTGGCAGAGTAAGGGCAGCTAAAACCACCCAACCCTTTGGAACAGGGCAGGGAAGGGTCAGGCTGGGGATGACGGTCGGGAGGGGAAGCAGCACAGTCAGAGTGACTCAGGGCAGACCTCTCATCGCTCCATCATTGCAGCCGGGCTTTGGCTCTGAACCCGCTGCTGCTTCCCTCTGATCCCTGGGGGCTCTGATCCCTGGGGCAGGCTTCGGAGAAGCCTGAAGAGACACAGCAAATGTGCAGCGCTTAAAAAGGGGGTTAGACACATGAGGAGGTTGGAAGAAAAGCCAAGGAGCAGCTTGGTGAGGTTGGTACTACTGAAAAATCCCTGAGCAGAGCCCAGGTGTGTCAGGAACAAGAACTCAGATCTTGAAGTGACTCAGAGCCCCTGGGTTTGGCTGCTCCTGCGATGGTGTTTTAGGGATGATGTCTGAACAGGTTACAGCTGTTCTCGAGGTGCTGGGGGCTGATGAATCTCACCTACAGCAAACTTCCCCAACAATGCTGGTTTGTAAACAGCCCTGAGGAAA
This sequence comes from Anthoscopus minutus, assembly GCA_013399455.1. Taxonomy (NCBI): domain Eukaryota; kingdom Metazoa; phylum Chordata; class Aves; order Passeriformes; family Paridae; genus Anthoscopus; species Anthoscopus minutus. Next base: position 178,375 of record VWYI01043140.1, read on the forward strand.
TCTGGCCTCTTTCCCACCACAAAGGATGGGGATGGCAGATCATTAAGGAGAATTCCAGGGCAGAAAAAAGAAGACCAGTAACTGTGCAACAGGGAATGAGGAGGTGGAAGGGTGAAGGAGGAAGGGGTGATTTCAGGAAGGGCAGGAAGGGGGGGTGAGGATGAGTGGGCTACAGCAGTCCCTGGTCCTATAATGAAGGCAAAAGTTGTTTCCTCCACCAGATGAAACTGTCCATGAGGGAAAGGCCAGCTCGAACCAGCACTGACATCACCTCTGAATCAGCATCACAGAACCCCAGTGACACACTTTGAGTCTAATCAAATTTCAGGCATGATGGAAATCATCCCTGTTTCACTTGGGAGCATAGGGATGAGCTGGGATTGAAGACACAAAGCCTGGGGAGAACAGAGGCTGGGGCAGTTTTGTAAGGAAGATTTTCCTTCCATCACAAAACTTGAAAGTCAAGGAACCAAGTCCTGCCATTAGTGCAGATATTGAAGGGAAATTTCACTGTGGATTCCTAATGTCCTCTCCAAGGAGCAGGAGCAGAGAGATCAGCCTAAGCTGAGGTGACAGCCAGCCTGGCAGGAGGGTGGCACCAGCCACAGGCACTCCTGGAACACAGACCCAAGCTGAGAAATCCTAATCGACCTCAAAAGACCAAGGTTAGCCTGTTCTCTGCATTTCAAGCCAGATGATTCCTGAGAGCATCCAAAATTCCGTTTCCTTAATATTATGCATTCACGACACTGCAAGGCACCAAGGATGAGGCTCAGAGTAGGGAAATCAATTTTTTATGTGACAGCAGAATGACAGGCAGGATTTTAAGTGCATTTTGTGTATTCACAGAGGTTGAGCAGACAATTTAGGGGTTATTATTTCAGGAGCATCTGCTGAGATGTTCCAGAGTGGTCTCAGTATCACTTCTGCAAAGTAAAGGGCTCAGAAGCTGCAATCCCAGAATAAAAACACTGGCACTTCTGCTTCCCTTTGTTCTCTTTATTCCCTGATACATTAGCACAACTCGCATAGGCAGGAAAAACACAGTTCACATAGGCAACTTGCTGTGAAGAGAGACAACTACATCTTATTTAAATACCTGACCTATTTCTACTTTTCCTTTGCCTCACTCCACGAGGAGTCTAGATTTGCAGAAATAGCTGAAAAATGTGTTGGATCATGTGAAAAATGCTCTTCCTTGTGGCAAAGCTGGCATGAAAAACAGGTGCATAAACAAAGAGATTCTTACAGAATCACAGAAATGCAGAGTTTGGAGGTGAATGCACATTGCCAGGCTGATTCCCATCGTCACAGAATGGTGGGAAGGGACCTTAAACCCACCCAGTGCCACCCCTGCCACGGCAGGGACACCTCCCACTGTCCCAGGCTGCTCCAAGCCCTGTCCATCCTGGCCTTGGGCACTGCCAGGGATCCAGGGGCAGCCCCAGCTGCTCTGGGCACCTGTGCCAGGGCCTGCCCACCCTCCCAGGGAACAATTCCTGCCCAATATCCCATCCATCCCTGCCCCCTGACAGTGGGAAGCCATCCCCTGTGTCCTGTCCCTCCATCCCTTGTCCCCAGTCCCTCTCCAGATCTCCTGGAGCCTCTTTAGGGCTTGGTAGGAGCTCTGAGCTCTCCCTGGAGCCTCCTCTTCTCCAGAGGAACACCCCCAGCTCTCAGCATTTGCACAACATTTTAATTTTCAGGTTGGAGTGTTACTGCAGAACAAAGCTCCATAAACACAACATGGACACACAACACCCAAATGTCTGTCACCAGCTGCCTCTCCTGGAAACACAGCCAGTCCCATGGGACCTGCCCCAGACCCAGCTTGCTCAGCATGAGCTGATCTCATGCTGCAGATCATGGGCTGGATCCACACCCCTGCCCTATCAGGCAGGGTTTTAATGCTCTGAGGAGAATCTCATCCAGCTTTTGGCAAGGTGATGGTCCAGGAAGGTGCAAGAAGGGTTCAGCCTGAAGGGAGAGGGACACTGAAGTGCTGGTGACTGCCTGTGACCTGGAGCCTCCATGCCCCTGGAATAACCATGGGTCAGTTCCCGAGGAGGCTTGGGATGCAGCTTGAGAGCAAAGCCCCATCACCAGGCACAGGAAAATGCCTTTAATGACTGTCTGGCACAGTTTGCATCCTCAGCTGCAGGAGAATTGATCCTTCTTCCTACCTCTGATTGCAGGGAGGGCCAGTTTTCCCTGAAATGCTATTTTTGAGCCTCCTCTTTTCCCACACTGGACCTGCTGCTCCACATGGATCAGAGCCAAGGCTGTGATTCCTGGCAGTGCCACTGCTGCAACTCCATCAACATGGTCATCATCCCAAACAACCTGGAGCCCTCTGGATTCATCCCACTCCTTTCACAAACACCCCACAGGGATTGGGTGCTGCTGCCAAGGTTGCAAGAAGATGGACTCAGGGATGTGCAGGGTTTTATGCTCCTGTATCGATTTCTCCACAGACAGATAAATTTATGTAAGAATATGACATGGCATGAGATATCCTGAAGGTTTCCAGCCCAAGGGGAACACTGGTCACTTCCAAGGGCTGTGGCAAGGACAGTAACAATCTTAAGCTGTGTCAGATCCTGTTTGTAGTTACCAAACGCTGGAGTTTCACCATCAGCAGCTCCATCCCTGAGCAAAGGGAGAATTATAATTTTTTCTGCTTCCATATTTTGAGGCTGTGCTGGGAGAAATCAGCACTTCTGCACATGGCACTGAGAAATTTGCTACATCAACCAAATGCCTGCAAAGCCAAAGCCATTAACAAATCAAACATCATGGCTCAGACATTCAGCAGGAATTTATTTTGCTGCAGTCATTCCAGCTGAGCCAAATATCTCTCCCCCCAGCCCAGTTCCTAATCAGCCTCCATCCTCCTCCAGGCTTACCACAGTTAAATGTTTCACATTGCTCCTGAAAACTTGAGAAATTGAGCTGTGGACAGGGAAAAATGAGTTGTGGAGCAAATATTTCTCCCAGAAGCAGATGAACTCTTTGTTCCAAGGCTGTCACATCAGTTCAAGAGGCTCCCTATATGTTTTCTGAAGAGTCTTTGCAGTGACAAGATAAGATGCCACCACTGTGAAACAATCCCTGGGAAAAGAGCCATCCCTGCTGCCTGAGGGCTCTGCTCCCACTGGGGCTGAGGCACTGCGGAGCTGCAGGGGCCCAAATGCCAAATTAACCCTTGAGCTCAACACAACCTGCACAGGGAGCATCTTCCTCCCATCACAACTCTTCCAAACACTTCCCACTGACATCTCAGACATGGAACATTCCTCAGTTCAGTTTAACAACTGCACCTCAGCACCTCAGCTTTTTGCACCTCAGCTTTTTGGTGCAGACAGAGGCGGCTGATTCGGTTTTCAGTATTAAGAAGAAGATAAACCCAATCTTTTTGCAAAACTGTTCTCAATCTCATGACTCTCCTTTCCTGTGTGCAGCACAGTGACCTGATCTCTTCCCCCTGGCAGCCCAGAGCTTCTCTGCCTGCAGCTCTGAAGGCAGAACTCGCTGATGGAAGAGCTGAGGACACCGTGGAGCAGGGGACACAGGGACACAGGGACACAGTGACACCACACGCATGAGCACAGGGCATGGAAACCAAAAACCCAGTGGGAAAGGCCAGAGGATCAAAGGGAGTGAGCACACAGGTGTGACCCTTGCAGGGCAGTGCTCTCTTGCCACAGATCCTGCTCTTGCCAAATGCTCTGAGTGAGGTTCTGTTACACCACAAGTTAGGAATTAAGCAATTCTCTGCCTTGCTGGGTGAACCTCCATGCCTTGGCAGGGCAAATGATTTGTTCAGATGATTAGAGAGAGTCTGCCAGACCCTGAGAGCTGTGAAAACCCTCCTTAAGTCATACAAATTTCTCCAGTGCTAAAATTCTGCCCCAGCCCCGAGAGCCAACAGCTTCTTGGGATCCCTGAGGAACAGAGGTCACAGAAACCTCTTGCTGCCAAGCCCAGTGTGACATTGCTGCCAGGCTCTGAAAAACCAAAAACTCACCTGAAAATGAATGACCTGGCAGCTTAGAAATCCCTCCTGGGCTTTGGTGAGATGCTGCCCCACAGCCTCTCAGGGAGGTCATGCCTGTGGTGCAGCATCATCCTTGCAGCAGATGCTGAAAGCAGATCACAGAATCCCTCAATGTTTTGGATTGAAAGGGACCTTAGAAACCATCCAGTGCCACCTCTGCTATGGGCAGGGACACCTTCCACTGTCCCAGGTTGCTCCAACCTGGCCTTCCAGAGATCCAGGGGCAGCCACAGCTGCTCTGGGCACCTGTGCCAGGGCCTCCCCTGCCTCTCAGGAAACAATTCCTTCCAAATATCCCATCTAACCCTGCCCTCTGGCAGTTTGAGGCCATTCTCTCTTGTCCTGTCACTTTTTGGACTGGCCTTTCCTAAAGGTGATGACACTCACCCAACTCTCTTTGGGTGGATGCATCTTCCCACAGCTCCACTCAGGGAAGAATCAGCCACCTTTAAATTGCTGCCTGTAATTATTGCAGAATTCCTGCAGCATGAGAGGGGAACAGCTGGAATTACTGGCTCCAAATGGAAACCCTGGTGACCAGGAGAAAGCAGCTGCTGACAGGTAATTCTGAGTTCCTTGGGCAGAGCAAACACTGAGGTCACTCACTGGAGCTGCTCTTGGCTCTTTCTGTCCCTTCCACAAGAGCTGAGCTGCTGTCAGCAAAAGGCAGCATAATTATGGATAATTAATCTGCAGTTCTGTCCTGAAAGCTTTGCAAGGACTTCCCATGATCTTGGGGGGTCTTTCCCAACCGAAATAAATCTGTGATGTTTCACATCTTCCATGGCTCAGCACTCTCTGTGACCCACGTGTGCTGCTGCAGGAGGGAGAGGGGAGTTCAGTCCTTGGGGAAGACCTGGGGCTGCAGGAGCAGGACCTGGGAATGTTCAGATCCCAGCAGCCTGCAAGAATGCCTACAACTTTAAAAGCTGTTGTCTGTGATTTTTTTTGGTTTTGTTTCAATATGATATTAAAATGAAAACCAAATTCTTATTTTAACCTTTGCTGTGCATTCAGGGACAAGCTCTCCAGCCTGAGCCAATCACTGATTTTTTCACTTCGCTGTCTGCAGGTACTTCTGTCTCACCCCAGCAGGGGCTACATTAACTCACACCATAAACACCAGGTCCAGTGACATCGAATCCATTCAACTCTAACAGGTACTCGATGCTCTTGTGCCAAGAGGATGAGTCACACATCCTAACTCTTCCCATTATTGAGATGAAGCATTTGAAAGCAGGTGTGAAGTGAGGGGAAGAAGAGGCTCTCCCTGAGGATTTCATAGTTGCACTTGATGATTTTAAAGGACTTTTCCAAGCTAAGGAATTCTGTGATTTTGCTCTGCCCCTTGGGTAACCGCTGGCTAATTATCCCATTTCCCCTTACAAAGACAAACGGTGCAACTGAACCCTGAGCTCTCCAGATCTGCTCCAGAGGTGACTCCCACCTGAGATAAAGGAGCAAGTGGTAACGGGAGTTGATAAACAGCCCCACCTGGAAACCCAAGGGGCAGCATCACAGCCCAGGATTCCACACTGAAGGCAGCAGTTGGAGCAGCTGTTAACACCAGGGTCAGGAAGCACATTTAGGGCTTGTGTTGAATTTCAAAGGCATCCTCGCTGGGCAGCAGGAGAGGCCGGGCTCCCATTCCCATTTGCAGTCCCCTGGGATGGCTGCACAGCAGCTGCTGGCCCGTGCAGCAGAGGAAAGAAAAGCCACCTTACTGGTAATTTACAGGAAGTTTACTGGTACCTTACTGGGTAACTCGGAGCCTCTCTGCCCCAGAGACAGGTCTGAGAGCCCCCAGGTCCCCATCCAAATGTTCTCCAGAAAGCAGGATGAGAAAACTCAATTTAAGCCTCTCTTTCCATGCACTATCGATTTCAAAGCAGTCATTTGCTGTTTGGGAATGGGAAGCTCCCGAAGCAGGCAGGATTTCCCTGTGGAATTATCCTGGTGCCTGTCTCAAATTCCCAGTCCTGGGCAGGAGGGCCCCTGAGCTGTCACACAGCACTGGACTCTACACTGACCTCAGGCTTCCCTTCAGTTCCCAGCGACATTTAACAACATCTCGGGAGTGCAGGGGGGTGCAGTGAGCTCATCTTGGCCTGAAAGGTCCCTGTGCTCTCCTGTTCCAGCCAGAACCATCCCCATCGCTCTCCTGGGCTGTTGGGAAATCCCCACTGCTGCCTGCTGACCAAGATGAGTCAGAGGAGAACTGGAGCCTCCCACACTGCAGAGCTTTACCTGAAGAAGCTGCAGAGCAGCTCCTGTCCCCTCCAGCAGCACCTCTGTGTCCTCTTTCACACGACCCACATCCAGCCCTACCATGGACTCCCAGGCTGCAGCCTCTGGAGGCAGCTGGATCCCACCTTCCCAGAATGTCACTGTCTGCATGGGTTTCTGTACAGGAGGAGCACTGCAAGATCATGGAATGATTTGGGTGGGAAGGGACCTTAAACCCCACCCAGTGCCACCCCAGCCATGGCAGGGACACCTCCCACTGTCCCAGGCTGCTCCAAGCCCTGTCCAGCCTGGCCTTGGGCACTGCCAGGGATCCAGGGGCAGCCCCAGCTGCTCTGGGCACCTGTGCCAGGGCCTCACTGCCCTCACAGGGAACAATTCCTGCCCAATATCCCATCCATCCGAAGTGTCTCAGTTTAAAGCCATTTCCTTGTCCCATCACTATGGATGTGATCACTGCACTATTGCTCTCATCAGCATCACCACACTACCAATGTGAGCTGGTAAAACTCCTGCTGCTTCTGACTGTATCTGCCTCCACCTGCCTTTTCTCCTCAGGTTTATTTGATGAGGGAAAGCCAAATGGCAAATTATGAGATGGAACAGAATGACTGCTTTGAAAAGGATTTTCCCAAAATTCCACTTTTTGAATTCAGCTCCTGAAGGGAAGTTGTTGCCTGAGGTGCCACTTCACAGCCTTGAAAGACAAGGAGATGTTGATCCAAATCCAGACAAATTTAAGATTTCCAGAGGCTTCTAGGCACAGGACCATGAGACACCAACAGCTCCACAAATGCTGGACTCAGGATGGAGAGAAAAGCTTCAGGAACACTCGGCTGCACCTGGGACAGAGCATGGTGAGCTGCACAGGGCAGCACCTCCCACATCCCAGTCCTGGGACACAGGGAAAAGCAGAGACTGGGAAAATGGTAATGGTTGATGGATTTGCTGCTGAGCCAGTGATGTGCCACTGCTCATTCCTGATGCCCTGAGCTCTTCCTGGAGCAAGACCAGCAGGAAAAGCAGGAACACAGAGTGGCTGTGGTGCCTGGCAAAGGGGGACAGCCCTGGTTCCAGACCCCAGGGTAGAGCCTCTGGCTTCAGGAGCATTGCAAGGGATGGGATGGTGCTGCTGGAAGAGGATTGTGGCACCTCCTGCCTGTGGAATTCTGACCTGGGGCTGCTCCTGCTTCTCCTCCTTGCCTTTATCTCCTCATCTGTGGGATCCAAAGAGGAAAACCGAGGGATGAGCTGTCTGCTGCTTGGTTGCACGAGGACATGGAGCAAAGGGAGAAGAGGGTGCTGTGCTATTTTGAGCTGCCTCCTCCTCAATTCCTAGGGGTGGAATTTTACCTCTGGAGTGTTGATTGCTTTGTAGGAAGGATTTAAAGACTACTTACACAAAAATGATAATTAAAACCTAAATTAAACCTAGGCCTAGTCAATACTTCCCATTTCCATTGTTCTTAAAATGTAGAATAGCATTTCCAGTTTGCTACAGAGATTTACTGGCCTTTTTCTACCATTTCATTTAACAAACTCAGACTGCTAGGTTTGAAAACGATAAGTCTGTAGAAAGCCCCACTGGCAATAAGCTTCCAGCATGATTCCTTAACTCTGCAGCATCCAAAGTGACTTCAAATTAAAAGAATTTTGGAGCACTGTCATTACAAAATCACTGGCAGCTCACAAAGAATTAACAAGAACAATTAACAAGTGTTGGCAGTTATATTTAGTGTTTTGGAACTATATTTACAAACTGAACTCAGCTGAAATCCCACCTCAACTCATTCTTTTAATATTTCTGCTTTTACTTTGGAAAACCAGAAAATGCTCAAATTAAGGGGAATATCCTCTAAAGTAGAGACCAAACCAATGGTTGGACTCAATGATCTTGGAGATCTCTCCCACACTTTGTGACTCTGTGAAAGTTTAATGCTGATTACCTGAGACAAAATGCCTTTGGTAAATCAAGAGTCCAGAAAAATAATCTTCCAAACAATCTATTCCAACCTCTCTGCCCTCGTGCCAAGTACACAGGACAAATTAAATTAATAAGTGGATATTTAGAGCTGAAAAATGGGGGCATCAACCCCAGCAGGGCTTGGCAGGTTGGGAGTAGAAAGTGCTCTGACACAGCTCTGCCCAAGCTGTGGTTGAATTTAATGAGTTGTTTGGTTTGGATAATGTCAGGCAGCGCAGACTGTGCCTCCTTATATAATCTTAAGAGCAAACAGATTTTATGAATAAGCACTTTCAAGTCATAAGTGGGCTTTTTGTTAATAAATGTCAATAATCAGTTGCTGTAGCAACAGGGATTGATCTCCTGGCTACAGAAAGAGGGGGAGCAGAGCCTGCTCCCTGTCAGTTTTTTTCTTTGCACGATTTCTGCCCATCTGCTCTGCCAGAAACCAAATGGAATTAAGGGGTTTTGGCACATAGATCTGGGATGGCTTCACCCAAACCCTGCTGGGGGCACTGGACAGGGACGGTGCAGTCGCTGCTCCCAGGGATGCACCCATGGGACAGGAACATTTAACTGCTCCTTTCCTGCTGGAAAACTCCTTGGTGCTGCCCAGGAGCCAAATTCACCTTGCCCAGGTGAGCAAAGCCTCAGGTGACATCTCACAGGTGAGAGGGACAGGCTCGTGTTTGGTTCCGCTGCCTTTGACTGGAGCTGCTGGACCCAAGCACCAAACCATGCCCATGGCCAAAACCTATTTTGGGCAGCAATAAAGCAGTGCTGGCTGTGGTTTAACAGCTCAGCTCAAGGAGCTCCTCCATCGAGTGAAAATGAAAGCAGGCACGGAGCCAAGCCCTGATGCTGCTCAGGTCCATCTGCGCTCCCGCCCGCCCCAGGTGAGTGCAGCAAACACTCACAAAGAGGGGTTTTTAAAAGAAAAGAGTGAACGTGCCTGTTGGCCAGCAAGAGATGGGGCAGAGGGGCAGCAAAACGCTGGGAGTGTTGTGGGAAGGAGGGGAAGAGACTCCTGGACACCTGGATGGGCTCCACCCCACATCCTCCCCCTCAGCCGTCCTGATGGGTGCTGGGCAGGAGCAATTCACTCAGAGCTCAGCTCCTTTGGAACTACTTAGATGGCACCAAGGAGGAAAAAACCAACAATTTTATCCCTGTTCTCCAAAGCTTTGAAGCTCCATCAACTTCTGCTCCCCCCATCCTGCCTTTCCTGCTGGGATGGCTCTTCCCCACAGCTCCGTTTCAAACACAAACCAGGGGGGTTTTGGTGAATCAGCACCTTGGTCCCCGTTCCAGAGCCAGGCACCCCCTGGAAACTTCTAAGACCCTTCCTTTGTCACCATCCCTCAGCACTCCAGGCTGATTACCTGAATGAACTGAAAAGATTCTACTGGAGTTTGGCCCCAAGGTTCAGCAGTGCAATTCTCACGCCTGGGGCTGTCCCTGGCATTCCATCAACACCAGCACACACACACACACACACACACATGGGACATACAGGATATGGGATGGTTTGAAGTTGGAAGACTGGGAAGTGAAAGAAAATGGTGACAAATACTGGACAGATGGAGTGGAGGTTTCTGTGTGTTCACAGATAACAATCAACCCAGCTCTGAGAGAAACTTGATCAAATGCTAACATGGTTTTGTTTTCTGCATTTTAAATCACTTTTGTAGCTCTTCTGTGAAAGCATTTTCATCTCACCCTTTTCTACATCTCTCTGTGGAGAGCAGCAGTCAGTCTCATCCTCTAGGAAATATTACTGAGATCAAATACTTTGAAATCCCCCCCTCCCAAAAATACACAGAATTTCTTTGGTCATTTTGTCAGGAGACCCTTTTTTGCATCCTGGAGTTGCAGGGGCACAATGCTGTGATGGGGAATTGCTGGTTTGAGACAACACAGGTCTCTGACCTGCCACCATTTTCCTCTTTGAGGATTATCAAGGGCTTCCCTAATCACACATCTTCCCAGAATTATCTTTCTCTGATGGGATCTCTCTTGATAATGTGTTTAAGTTCTTCCAGCTCCTTTGGCAGCATCTCCCTGGTTTTATCCTTGCAAACAGCATATGCTTCAAGGAGATGTTCTACTTAACATCCCCTTGTGATCCTGAAGAGCAATTCAGGGTTGCCTCTAGACAGCCCCAAGAGGTTCCCCCTCACAAGCCCTGACTCAGGCAGGTTTAGAATTTCCAATGAAATCAGCCTGAGAATGAGTCAGGAGCTGGTTCTGAAGGCCTTGGTTGGGCTCAGATTTTGACGGCTTTAGCAGAGGATGTTCACAGAGGCCAAGGAAGCTGGAAAGGCTTTGCTTGAACCATGGGAGGCTTTTGTTTCCCAGTCCAGGGCCTGGGCTCCTGCACTCCCTGAATCACCTCCACACGTGGGATATGAACCATCCCGAACTGAGGGACACGAGTGACCAAACCTGGCGGCTGCAGGGGACAACTGGCACCAGAGAAAGGACCTCAGCACCATCCACCACCTCAGACTGAGCCTTAACATGGCCTGGGAGCAGATTTTCCCTATGGATATCACCTGTGAATGCTTCCAGCAGCTTCTCTGGCCTAGGAGACCCCTGGAAGAGGATCTCAGCTGCTTCCTCCTGCTGCCTGTGGTGTCATGTCCACACTTGCTCCTGATTTTTATGTAGAAGAAAGTCAATTAAGAAAGAAGTTGGAAACTCCAGAGAAAAGATTTTTGGCTGAAAAGCAGAACTGTGAAAACTCAGTCCTAAAGACGCCCAGTTGGAATTCTGGAGGCAAAGAAGTCTGGAGGGGTTTTTCTGATGTACAGCAAACACTCCTCCAAGCCCAGATGTTTGCCATGCATCCCCAACACATCTATTTCCAGGGTCAGGATGCTGAAGCAGTAACTCCTGGTGGGAACACCAGCAGTCTGATATCAGAGTATTATAATTTGTCTGAAAAGAGCTGCAGGACAGGAACAAAAAGCTGGAATTTTTTATCCTTTCCACTCCTAATTTACTGGGAAATTTCTGTACCACAGACTCTGCACTGATTGCACCACCAGGGACAGCTCACTAGGCTCTTGGCTCAGCCTGGAAGGATTTTGTGTATTTTATATATTTTATGTATATGTATTTTAATTTCCACCATCCCAAAGATGCCACTTAGTTACCTGAGAAATTGGAATTTATGAAGACACAGGGAAGAAGAAACCACTTCCAGGACATGTCTCCCCTAATGCTGGGGGATTACATAGTGGGAATCTATTATCCCTTCTTTTTGTTTGGTGCTGATAATTTATATTTATCACATTAACTGAACAGAACCTCTCTGACATGTTTTGTTTCAGCTCAAAGAACCACCTCCAATGCCAAGAGCTGAGGTTGTTCCAGCTGCAGCTCCCTGTGGGGTCACCCTGAGGACACCCCTGACTATCCACAGGGGAGTTTGGAAGAGGAAAGCTCCAACCTTGATCCCAGCCACGTGGCAAAGCCAGCCCTGCCAATCCAAATGGAACTGTAGTGTGCCCTGCAAACAGCCTGGGTTTGTTTCCAGCAGAAATTCAGAATCAAGGCTATGAAACAAATTTCATTCTTTTCTGAGCTGCCCAAGCAATTCCAACTCTGAGCACTGCATGTCCTCAACTCCCTCACAGAGGATCTGGGGAAGGTGGGAGTGTGAGCACACTTTGGGAAGCTCAGGATCCTGTTTTGACCAGTTGAGCTCCTGTCTGTGCCAACAAATGGACACTGGAAGTGTTCAAGGCCAGGTTGGACAGGGCTTGGAGCAGCCTGGGACAGTGGAAGGTATCTCTGGATGAGCTTTAAGGTCCTTTCCAACCCAAACTGTTCTCTGATTCTGTGACATTCAATCATTTTTACACATTCATGTTGTAATGTGAGTTGTTGCTAAGCAAATAACAAAACATCAAAGATAAAATAATTTATTGTATTTTTTTAAGCCTTACTCCACTGGCAAGAAACCAAACGGATTTTGGCTGCTGGTGTCTCAAACCCTTCATTTTGAGGGTCTCTCAAAGGATCATTTTTCTCTGGAACACGATGACAGCCCCTGGTGCTCCTCACACACAGGGTGAGGCTCCACGGCTCATCCTGGCAGTGTGGCTGTGCCAGGGACAAGGACAAACCCCAGGGCTGTGCCAGGGACAAGGACAAACCCCAGGGCTGTGCCAGGGACAAGGATAAACCCCAGGGCTGTGCCAGGGACAAGGATAAACCCCAGGGCTGTGCCAGGAGGGATGCTCCAAAGCTGGAGCACACAGAACAGTCCCACCAAAATCCTTCCTGGGAGAAAACAAACGCAAAGTGAGGCACAACTGCAGAGATCACAGTGAAGGGAAGGAATGAGCACTGCCCAGAAAGGAGAAAAAACACAAAAAAGAGAACTTGGCCAAACTTTAGGGAACACAGGACACTCTGCTGGGGAAGGACCTTCCCCCAAGAGCTGTCCCCTGGCCCTGGCCTGGCCAAAGAACCACTGGAGCCAATGTCTGAGCAGCCCAGCCCGAGCAGCCCAGCCTGTCCCGTGTCTCCCCACAGGACACGCCCAGACCTGCAGCTCTAACAGTTCCAGGCAGGAATTATGATGCATCCCAAGTGCATCCCTTCCCCTCCAGCAAACACTGCCTGCTTTCATCTCAGACCTCAGGTCCAAGCAAACATGCTGAGGTAATTGTAGGGACACAGAAAATCACCCAGGAAAAAGCAGTGTTTGGCTAGGGCTGAGAGACAGAGGTGGAGCTGTCATCAGACATGAAAATCATGCAGAGAGAGCTGGGGGCATGAGCAGGAGGAAAACCAGGGCAATAAAAATGTAATATGGACTATATAAAACCAGATTTTCATCTTATAGAACCACAGAATATCCTGAGCTAGAAGGGACCCATCAGGACCATCCAGTCCAGCTCCTGGCCCTGCACAGACACCCCAACAATCCCACCCTGAGAGTGCTGTCCAAACACTTTTAGAGCTCCCTGGAGCTGTGACAATTCCCTGGGCAGCCTAATCTCTGTTTATCTGAGCAGCAATTTCCTCCTGGTCCGTGTTTGCTGAACACAAACATGGACACAAAGCTCCCACTGAACTCCTGAGTGAGACCTTTGGCAGAGCTGTGACCTGGGGGAGGGCAGGGAACACTTTGTGTCCCAAGCAAGGGCATCACACAAATGGGATGAAGTAGTAGCAAAACAGGGAGGAAAATATTTCTACCCTGAAACTCTGAATCCAAGTGAAAAAGAGAAATAGTCCTACACTGTAACCTGCTGTGAGGTCTGGGCCATGGCAGGGGACACTGGGGACCGGGAGCTGGCACCTACAAATAGGCAGGAAGGGGAAATTTGTGAATTAAATTCTCTTTAGTCTTAGGCCTGAGACTGAATTCTGAAGTGAAATAAGTCAATTAAATAGAGTTCAAAGTATTTATCCTGTCTTAGCCTAAATCAGTTTTAATAATGCATTTGTGTGCCAAGGGTTTAATGATTTCAGCAAAAATATCTCCAATGTACCAGATGAAATAACTCCATGTAGGAGCCCTACAAACTCCAACCCACCTTCTAATAATAAACTGTTTCAGGCTTTCATTTTCTAAATTGTTCTGTGTCCTCTGGAGAGGTTCCCTTGAATCTGCTGCATAATGAGAGATTGCAATAAATCTTGTCAAACCAGACAAACACCACGAAATTTTAATTTTACTTTTAAATTGCAGCTGAGTGCTTCAGTGGATGTTATTTTTTGGTAACTGCCACATAACTAAGGCGGAGGAGCTTGCTTATTTTTAACAGGAGAGTGTTATTGTCTCCATGTGTTAAAATATTTAGTTGTCTATAAAAAATTCAACCTTTATAGATGCAAAAATGGATTTGCTTCCCCTGCTGTAGCTCTGGCCAGTAAGGGAGAGAAAACATAGGAGATAAGGGTGGGAAAATACAATAAAAAGGATGCTTTACCCCCACGGTAAGATAGGCTTCTTTTTTCAGTATGGAAAATTTTCTGTACCAAAAATCAGATTTTCAGCATGGAAGATCCCTCCACATGTGCCCCACCGTGGTGCTGCACAGCCTGAGCCATGGCTAAAGCTTGGCAGGAGGCTGAGAAACAAAATTGCTTTTGTTGTTAAATCACACACCACCAAACCCCTCCCTAGATTGTGGGGACTTGTCAGAAATGGGCTTTTTTGGTTCTGTTCCCCCATTCCTGCTGAGGGGATTTTGCAGAGCACTGAGAGATCTGCACACTCAGGGCTTCTCTCCACATGCTGTCCTGAGCATGTGGAGCTAAAACTGAGGAACAATGCCCTGTGAGGATGCAGGAGGGCACCCACCTCCTCCTCCTCCTGCTGCTGCTCATTCCTGCCCTAGGAATCCCATGGAATTCCCAGAAGGGGGCTCCCCATGGAATCAGGGGCTGCAGCGATGCCCCAGCCCCTTGCCCACCAAGCACTTCCATGTTATTGTTAAGGATTTGGAGATGAACTCATTCAGTCACCGAGGCGGTGTGACAGCGACTGCCTGGGATGCTGCTGCTGTTGCCATGGTGACTGTCCCTGCTCTGGGGACCCCAAAATCCCCATCAGCCCTCCCAGGCACCCCTGCCACTGTGTGCAGCACAAAGGATCCCATTTCCCCTCCTCTCTGCCACAGGATAAGCACATCTGTACCTCCAGCCCCCACTGTCCCTCCCTGCCCTGCCATCCCTGGCTCTGCTCCAGCTGTTTCCTAGAAAGGCTGAAACAAAAGCTGCTCTGGCTGTCACAGGAGATCCCTGCAGGGCATAACCCTTGGCTGAAGTGACAGGATCACCCCCAAGGCCACCAGCAGCCATCTGACCCACTGGGCTACCTGGAGAAAAACATTCTGAGTTTCAACTGGCATGGCCTGACCTCCTGTGTCTGCAGAGTTAGGGAAGCTGCTTCGAATATTCCACAATACTAAACCTTTTCTTTTAAAAAAACCAAACAACCAAGCACAACTTGAATTTGTGTTTACATTTAAGGGACCCTTAATTCAGGTCTCTTCAATCAACCTGAACTCCCCTGGACTGTGCTGGGATGCTTGTGGCCATTCCAACACATCCCTGTGGGCAGGGAAGAGGACAAATGCTGGAATGCTTATGCTGGAGAGGAGACTGAGCTGGGCAGGACAGGCAGGACAGGCAGGGTCACTGCAGACAGGGACAGACAGACAGGGACAGGCAGGGCCTGAGCCAGGCTGCAGCAGCTCCATCCCAGCCCCTCCCATCTCTAAGCTGAGTCAAGGCTGTGAGAGATGATTCCATAGAAAACAGAAAGAGCAAATCCCACCTGCAGGGGCTGATCCCGGGCCCTCACACACCAAGGTGTGACAGCACACAGCTGGCCTGAAGGCCTCACAGGCACAAGGGACTTTGACTTGGAGCTGATCTGTCCTGAGAATCAGCCTTAGGGAACCAATTTGCACCTGTGTGAAAAGGGACTTGTACCTGTGAGAACTGATTCTGTACCCATGAGAAAAGAATGTAAACATCTTCAAAAAAGAAAACCTTTAGCAAGCATGTACACAAGCAACTACTAACCCAAAAAGTTACTAAGCAATTAGAATTAAACACAATGCTTTTAGAAACCATATAAATATAAGCTGTGAACAATAAAGTGGAACTATTTGCTGCATGAAGAAAAAGGTGTCACCAATGAAGCCAGCCCCATGCCACGCTACAGCTCCAGGGCCTGCCAGGATTATTCCCAGAGCTCAAGGGCATGCTGGCATCTCAGTGAGTGGGTCTGAGATGCTGCTGACAGAACCATCTCCGGTGCTGGCCTCTGTGAAGTCACCATATGAGGAGGAAGTGAAACATTTGCATGAGCTAAAAATGTTTTGCTTTGCAGTGTGAGGCTGTGGAGCTGCAGCACACCCCCTCTGCCACCCTCCTCACCACGGAAACGTCCTCTCCTGGCTGGATCATTCCTATTTGTGCTCCCAATTCCCAGGCCTGAGTCATGGCAGAACAGAACAGCCTTTCTTTGCAAAAATACATTTCCCCAACACATGCAGTTACAGGATGTGCCCGACTCCACAAGCTCCCTGAATATTTTTAATGATGCTGAAAGGAATCATTAAATTCAGAGTTAGGATTAGGATGCCCTCATTCCTAATTCTCACTGTCAGGCAGGCCTTGACCTCTACTTCCTGCTCTCTCAAGCTCAGCTGACAACACTCAGCAAACCCAGCAGGATGTGGATGCTGCCAGCAGGTGAAATGAAAACCTCTAGGATTTGTCAGCGGTTGCTGTTCAGGAGGGAATTCTGAGATGTGACAGGGCCTGGGGTCACTGTGCTGCTCTCCAGGGTGGTGACAGCCCTTCCCCAGCCCAAGGCAGGAGCTGACAGCAGCCTGGCCTCAGCCTGGCTTTCTCTGCACTGAATTTTGGCACTCCCTGACTGAACAGCCCCTTCCACCACAGCAACGCTGCAGGGCTGTTTGCTGGAGGATGCTGCTGCTGGCCTGAGCTCCCAGAGCAATCTGTGCCTCCCTCCCAGCTCCTGGGGGAGGACCCTCTTCAAATGAATATTTAAACCCCTGGAAAGCCCAGGACTGATTCCCGGGTCAGGTCTGTACTGCTGTGATTGTTATTCCAGCAACAGATGGAGGGAGCATCCCTTCCTCCTCAAAGGCCTGTGCCAGCAGCCACACAGTGCAAGAGCAGCCACCCAGAACAGCTCCTTTTCTAGGCTGCTGCTGCTCTCCTTCAGCACCTTGGGTGTGCCCAGTCCTGGATCTCCCTCAGCACTGTGCAATCCCCAGCTTCAGTTACAGTCACTCCTGATGGATCTGTCCTTTCCTGAGCTGCTGCTCCTCCTCCAGGCTGGGCTGCTGCCTTTCCCCAGCCTGCTGAAGTACCTGAGGAGTTTAGGATATTGCAGCCTTTCTCCAGATCTGTTTTATTTCCCAAGACAAAAAGTTTTCCACTAATTTGTGCTCTCCTCCCTCCCCTACCTCCTCACTCTCACCCCATTTCAGCCTCATCTGAAGACCACTTTACACAAAAGCAAGGGACTAAACCCAGCATGTGAGGTGGTTTGTGCTTAATGCTGCTGTATTTAATTGCCTGCATCCCAGGGATCAAAGAGGCTGCACTGGGAAGTCCAGGAGGCAGCAAGCAAGCGTCAGTGTAATTTGATGGCTGACTTTCTGCTCATTAACCCAATTCCTTTGAATTCAAGCAGGAGATGCAGTAACACATCACTAGCAACCAACCTCGAAGGGATGCCAAGAAGGGGAGCTGGAGAGGGATGAGCTGATGATGTTGGAATTTCCCAGCTTACAAGGAAGAAAATTTCAGGACTGCTGATCCCGTGTCAGTCTGTCCAAGAGGCTGCTGACATGGGGAACCTCACACCATTCCTGCATTCCAGGCACTCTCCTTTGCATCCCCTCAACTTTCCTTGGAAAAGAGCTTGTGAATTTGATAATCAGATTTATTGTTATTCTGTATCCTCACCTACAAAAAGGCTGGAGAGGAACATTTCACAAGGGCCAGAAGGGACAAGGGGGAATGGATTCCCACTGCCAGAGGGCAGGGTTAGATGGATATCGGGAAGGAATTGTTCCCTGGAAGGGTGGGGAAGCCCTGGCACAGGTGCCCAGAGTAGCTGTGGCTGCCCCTGGATCCCTGGAAGTGTCTGAGGCCAGGTTGGACAGGGCTTGAAGAAATCTGGGACAGTGGAAGATGTCCCTGCCTATAGTAGGGGGTGGGTGGAATTGGGTGATCCTTAAGGTCCCCTTCCCACCCAAACCATTCCAACACCCTGTGAGATCAACAATCACTGTGCAAAAGTGATTTCTGAATCATTGCAGAACAGGGCCCACTGCTCTCTGTACCTCAGAGTGAGCACTGCAGGCCCAGCCAGGCCCATGGCACTGGAATTGTGCAGAAACCTCCTCCCTGCCCACTGTCCTTGTGTGCTCTGAACTGTGTAACACAGACCAACAGGAGCCCATGGTGGTGGTAAAACTGTCCTGCATTCTGGGAAAAGAAAGGGGATCAGAAATTGGTCTTCAAGTCTCAGATCATTTAATCATGGAATCCCAGATTGGTTTGGGTTGAAAGGCACCTTAAAGATCATGGATTCCCACTCCATGCCATGAGCAGGGACACTTTCCACTATCCCAGGCTGCTCCAAGCCCTGTCCAGCCTGGCCTTGGACACTTCCAGATGGGCAATTGTCATGTGGCATGACCTGCCCTGGAGCTGCAGGATGAGAACCCCTGGCTCACTCCACAGGACCAATGGCCAGGCTGGGATGCCAGTGCAAAGGGGCCAATGCAGGAAGGCATGGCTGGATAAAGCCATTTTCCTTTCAACTACTCTGCAGAAAAACTCCTCCTTATTTTCCTGTTTGAAATCCATGACTTGGCTAAACCAGCAGAATTGCTGTGCACAATCACAATCCCAGGCAGAGCCCACCCCTCGCTGCAGCACCAGCAGCTTTCTGACACAGAAAACAACTGGAGCTCATTAGCACTGAGGGTGCCTCAGACCTGGAGAAAGGGCACTCATACATCAGGATTTGCTTCTTTGCTCATCTTCATTTCATCATCTGCCACCTCTTCCTTGGCTTGTTACCTCTGTTTAAAAATTTATACAGGCCCTGCTTAAACATCCCTTGTGCTTTGCTTGCAGGGATTGCAGAGACTCTATGAATATTTAGGGATATTCCAGCTGGGCAAGTACCTTAAAAAAGCAGTTCTGAGTCTGCTGGAAACAAAACAAGGAGGATGACAGGGGTGAAACAGGGGAACCCAGCCCATTAGGGCTCTGTCAGCAGGGCCTGGGTGAAGCAGGGCACACCTCAAAGGAGCCAGGGTGAGGCTGTCAGAGCTCCAGGCAGGTCCTTCACTCGCTGCCCTCACACTGAAACCCACCCCACTCACCTGTCTAGACACAAAGAACTCCAGTTAAATAAGCCTGGAACCAGCAAAATCCATGGAGGAACCAGTTCAGAAAGACTCAGACTAAAGACAAACTTTCCCAGGAAGAGCACTCAGCAAGGGGTGGGAAGAGGCACAAAGGGACTGAAGCCGTGCTGAGAAAAAACTTTTATCCAGACACAGCTGCAGTGGCAGAGCTTTTTGGAGAGTGGGAGTGAGATGTGGAGTTTAACACCTGTCCTCAGAGATAAAGGGCACGAAGAGATGGGTGAGAGATGGATCTCGGGATGGGTGAATATTGTTCCCTTCACAGCAGGGCCCCTCCACCCCACAGCTTCAAGTCTCCACCTCCCCTGGCTTTTACACCTACTAAATCACTTGGAATCCCAGCCTGGAGGCCCAGACCCTGTCAGATCTCTGCCCTGAGAAAAGGAGATAAGCTGCGAGTGACAGGATCTTCAAAGCACAGAGAAAACTGCAGTAACCCGAGACCTAATGGGCAGGAATTCAATTTAACCCCTGGGAATTCACCCTGAGGCTGCCCCAAAAGTCAAGGGCAGCTACATGGCTGGTGAAGGCTCCAGCTGGGAGCAGGACTCTGCAGTGGATTCACAGACTGGGCCAGGAGGTGACCTTTATTAAGTGCAGAGAAAAGTCAACCTTCCCCTGGAAAGTTTATGGTTAAAAATAATAAGCTCTTGATAAAAACCACAAAGCTGATGCATTCTTAACCTCTGCCACCCCAAACTTCCTTGCTGATGGTTGATATTTGGGACTGAAGGCAGGAATATAATTCTGTCTTCTGAAAACAGAGGTGCATTTCAGCCTGACCTCTACTGTTCCCACTCCACCTCCAAATCTCACAGACATAGAGAACATTAATAAATAAATCAAATGCAAAATGCAATGCCAGGATATCTGAACAAACCCCTCACTGGGGGAAGGCAGATCAAACCCAGCCCATGGCTCTGCCTGGCTCCTGTCACATGAGAATTTCTCCGAAATGACCAGGAAATGCAAATGCACCAACCCTTCCCTGGGAAGCTCCAGCAGGAGGGCAGCAGGGAGGAGGAATCTGCTGCTATGCTAGGGGTAGTTTTTAGAAGAAAAGGACCCAGTCCTTGGGCAAGGTGGTTTCATCCATCCCCTGCTGCTGGGAGCGAGGGATGCTCTGCTGGAAAGCAAAACAAATCTAACCCCAACCTGCCCTGTGCCTTCTCCAGACTTGCATCTGAACTCCTCTCCTTACTCAAATCTACCTCTGACACAGGAGATGTTTTTCTCTGGGTTAATAAGCTTTGCAGGTGGAAGTTAATTGATTTCCAAGCTTCCAAGGCTCCCAGTGTGAGCAGCTCCCGACAGCCAAGTGCCCAGCTCGGGGTCACAGCAGTGTCTGTGGGGTCCTGCACATTCCCAAGTGTTCCCTGCACATTTTGGCTGTCCCAGAGAGGCTCAGGGACCTCCCCAGCAGTGACAACAAAGCAGAACAGGGTCTGGGACTGAAGACCACTAAACCTCTCAGGGAATTCCTTCCTGCCTGCAGCCAGGTTTGCATTGAGCTGAACGTGGTTGATTCTTTAACTAAACCTGGAGGAAGTTGCCTGACCAATCTCCTGCAAACAGAGCATCCCTTGGAAGCTAAGTTGACAGGCAGACAGCTTTTATCTCTTTGACTTTTAGAAAGCCAAGCACACCAAACCCCAGAACTAGGTCAGTGGTGGCCATCCTGCCCTTTCCCACTCTATTTTTAGCTCCAGCTACAACCACAACACAACATTGCTACGAGCTACAGGAGATGTGTGATCACAACTGACATGAGACTTGCATGACCCCACATGAGGAATCCAGAATCCCAGGGACTTTATGGACACTGGGCCAGCAGCACTGACCCCTCTGTGTTCAGTGATTCGTTTTGCTGTTTTTCTCCACATAAATATGAACAAAACTGGCCTCTAATCCTGTGGGCAAGATCATGGAATGGTTTGGGTGGGAAGGGATCTTACAGCTCACCCAGTTCTACCCCCTGGCATGGGCAGGCACATCTTCCACTGTCCCAGGCTGCTCCAAGCCCTGTCTGACCTGGCTTTGGATGCTTCCAGGGATGGAGGCACCCTGTGCTGGGGCCTGACCATCCTCACAGTGGGGAATTCCTTCCCAATACCCCATTCATCCCTGTCCTCTGGTAGTAGGAAGCCATTCCCCCTTGTCCTGTCAATCCAAAGTCCCTCCAGCTCAGCTGAGCACGGCCAGTGCTGCTCCCCTGGTGAGGGTTGGATCAGGAGCACCAAGGGCATTCCAAGGAGATCTGCCCATGGGAGGAGAGGCAGCTCAGGCCTGGAAGTGCCACCTAGAAGAAGGTGGAACAGTTTGGGTGTAACCTCAGAGTCATCAATCACAGCAGGTGCCTAACATTTCATGAATACAAAGGCCCTTCCAAATTTATTCAGAGTAAATAATGTGGCCACAGCCTAGACAGGAGTAACAGTGATGAGCCAGCCTTGCACCTCAGTGTCTCACCAAGGTCTGTCACACCAGACACCCACTGGCACCACTCCTCCTCCTCCTCGTGTGCCCCGTGGCTCCCTAAGCTGACACTAAACAAGTCTGTCTGGCTGCTGGGGCTGCTCAGGCTGGGAGTGCTGCATTGTTGGTTGTTCTGGAGCAAAGGAGGCTCAGGGAGGATCTTCTGGTTCTGCACAACTCCCCAACAGGAGGGGCCAGCCAGGCTCTGCTCCCAGGGAACAGGGACAGGAGGAGAGGGAATAGCCTCAGGCTGGGCCAGGGGAGGCTCAGGCTGGATTTGGGGAAAATTTCCTCATGGAAAGGGTTTCCCAGCCCTGGCACAGCTGCCCAGAGCAGTGGTGGAGCCCTCATCCCTGGAGGGGTTTAAAAGCTGTGCAGATGTGACACTTGGGTCAGTGGTGGCCTTGGCAGTGCTGGGGGAATGGCTGCACTCAATCTCAGAGGGCTTTTCCAGCCTTGATGATTTCATTGTTCTGTGATGAGAGCCCTCAGGCTGAAGCCCCCAGCAGAGAGGAATCACCAGCACTGATCCCTCCCCCTGCAGCTCCTCAGCTCCCAGCAGTGGGAGACCCTTGTCACTGTCACTGTGAGATGACACATCCCAACACCTCCTGCTGCAGGGGGTGTGAGCTACACCAGGCACTGAGTGCTCCTTGAGTCACTCAGGTGTGAGGGCTGCACCAGCCTGAGCTTCCTTTAAAGCTCACTCTCTTCCAAGCTGTGTTTTCTGCCCTGTTCCAAGCTCATCCTGTTCCTTTCTCTGAACTCTCCTGGCCAATTTGCAGGATACAGCACTGGTGGAGCTGTCAGCAAGGCACAAGAGGACTATTAACATTCAAAAGTCTTCATATAATTCCTTATTATAAAGCAAATTAGTTCCAGCCTGAGTCAAACCCAGCTGTGACAAGCAGCTGGGCAAACACATCCCTCACACTGCAAATGTCCAAACTTAGGCAAGTCCAGGCAGGAATGAAGGCTCTGGGAATCAGCACCCTTATCCCACCTGCCCCAAAGTGGGACCTCTTCAGCTGCTGGAGACATCTGCTCTGGCTGGAAGGTGGATGGTGGAATGAAGGTCCTGAACACAGAGCTATGGTGGCATTTCAGGGACCCTGGGGATACCCCTTGTCCCCAGCTGTTACTGCAGAGCCCTTGGCAGATTCCTGACGCACCACAAGGGATCTAAAGATCACCTCCCCTAGTTCACTCTGCTGAAACCCTCACTTCACACATGTCATGCCTGCTGTGGGGATGCATCTTATATTCCCTGGCTCTGCAAAAGAGGATTCTGTCCTGCCTCACTCTCCAGCTGATCGTGAGCAAGGCAGAACACAACATGTGCTGGTCTTTGAGGTGACAAATTTATGAGCAAGTGTTTTAATCATTCATTTTACTCTCTTCCAAAGTTCCTGGGAAGGAAATGTCATCGCCTAGATTTGGATGTGAAAACCAAGCCCAAGTGTGTGTGTTGCAGCAGCCCAGGGTCACTGGGGTTCAGGCACCAAAAGAGCTTTGCGTTCCGCTTTTCCACATTCAAAAAAGGCAAAGGATCCATTCAGCAGATGCTGCTGGATCCTGCCCTGGCTGGAGGCTCCACAGAATCCTCTTTTATGCCTCCATGAAGAGTGTCCTGTGAGATGTTCTTGAGTGGAGGGAGGAAGGACTGTGCTTTCCCAAAAAATAAATAAACCCAAAAAGTCAGTCCTGACACTCCTGCCCTACCCCTCAGCCCCCTTTCCTTTTCCATGCTGGGACAATTCTTGGAGGGCTGAGGAAGCAGCAAGGCGGTGACTGCCCAAGGGCTGCTGAAAGGGGATGCTGAAACCCCCTGGATGGCTGAAGATTTCAGGGCTTGTCTCTTTATTCAAAATGAGCCATTTTCACAAAAAAGTCTCACAGAGAATGATCTTTACTACATCTCTCCCTCACTGTCAAACCTCAGGATACAGCAGCCACATAAAGCCCCGTTTCCCTGGGAAACCAAGCTAAAAATAGCAGGGCTGGCTGGGGAGACTGGGCTGGGATTTTGGAGATTGCAGCTGGAGATGGCACCAGGTCCAACATCCCCCTGCTGACCCTGGGTGCTGAGGACCCCGTGGAAATCTTTGCTGTCCCTGTGTAACATGGTGGAGAACAACCCTCCAGCCTGGGCAGGGAGAGCTCAGCCCCTCCAGCTTCCCTGGGGATGCAGCAGGACTGGGAACCATCCCTGGGGCAGGCTCAGCTTCCAGCAGCTCTGTGGGGCCAGGGCTGGCTGGAACCACCAGGCAGGAGCTGGACACAAGCAGAGGTGGTCACCAGCAGCCTGGGGGGACCTGTCCCCATGGCAGGGAGGAGGTGACAGCCCAGATCCTGCTGGATCCACAGCTCAGCTTCTGAAAATCTGTTCCCATCAGCATTCCATGAGGACAGGAGCAAAGGAATGACTCCTGTGCCAGGGGGTTGGGGCTTGGGGGGACTGAGGGGATCTAAGGAGAGGTTGCCCAGAGCAGCTGTGGCTGCCCCTGGATCCCTGGAAGTGCCCAAGGCCAGGTTGGATGGGGCTTGGAGCAGCCTGGGACAGTGGGAGGTGTCCCTGCCATGGCAGGGGGTGAGACTGGAAGGGTTCTAAGGTCCCTTCCTACCCAAACCATTCCCTTATCCAAGATCAGCACAGATGGGGTTATTTTATTGCTTGGCTGCTCTCTACCTGTATATCAAGGAAACACCACTGTCAGAGGGTTCCATTCCTGCAAACACAAACACAGTCCTGGGTGAAGGAAGGGTCCCCAGGGCCTGGCTGCAAACTGGGATTCCTGGAAGGGAGCCTGGCTGTGAACATTCCCAGGAGGGTGGCACAGGGATGGAGCATTCCCATAAATCTTCCATAACTGCCCTTCAGGCTGCCAGCAGATATGAGGCTGGGGTGAGGCAGAATGAAAAACACCTTTCCTTCTCCAGTATCAGCTCATCTGAGTTCATACAAGGAAACACATGAAGGGAAAAAAATAATCATCTTTTGTGCATTTAATTCAGAATCTAATTACTCAGTATAAATTAGTCAGCTGGCTTCACCTCAGCTTTACCATGTAACAGCCCATGAATCACAGCTCTGTTACAGGATGTATGGCTCCATTTGGATGTAAAAATGCTTTATGTAAGGCACCCTGTGACCTGGGAATATTAATTTATACCACAAGTTCTGGTGGATGAACTGAAATTAAAGCAGATGAGGAGATAAGACACAAACCCTGATGAATGTCTGAAACTGAGGAACAGGCTCTGGGTGCTTTGTAAGGCAGGATCAGCCACTGGAGCTCACAGACAGCTGGGACACGTGGAGATGGTGGCATTAAAATCCACTTAAAATCCACTGACCATGACAAAGATTCTTTGGACAATGCTGTTGTGGTTCCCTTCCCCTGCTTGCTCTGTGTCCTTCTAAATATTCTGTTTACTGTTCCCAGATGAACTCCCAAGGACACAGACCTGGACAGACAATATTCCTCTCTGTAATCCCAGCTTCCTCCCAGAGAGCCACATTTTGTGGCAAGACCTTCTGTGGCAGCTCTTCCAGCCAATCCCAATTTATTTCTGTGGTTTGTGAGGGATGAGGGGTGAGGACTGCCACGCCTGAGAACAGCACACACCTCCCAATTTCCCTAGGGAGGCAGCAACACCACACCTAAGGCTCCCAAGCTCAGCCATCACCTGGGGGTTATCCCAGCTGGAGGGGACCCTGTGGCCATGGACTGAGGGGACACCAGGGATGAGTTCCTCCTCCCAAAGCAGCACTGAGCTGTTCTCATGTTTGTGTTCCTGACCAGCGCCTCCTCACCACTTAGAGGAGAACTAAACATTACTTACAGCCTCATTTGGAGCCAGGGCCCCGGAGCCAGAGACTGAATTAATTTCCACAGATCCTGAGTGGTTTTACAGTGGAGCTGATTCCTCCACTTGTCCTGCCTCCTCCATTACTGTCACCTCTGTGGGGACAACACAGGGCAAAGTCCTGCCCTGGGAAGGGAGCACAGGGCAGGAACCCAGAGCTGGCTGGGAGAGGGTGGCAAATGTTCCCTCAGAACCTCCAATTCCCTGGCTAGCCTGTGATAATAACTCCCAGGGCAAGAGTGCTTGCTGAGGAAACAGGAATTACCTGAATTATCTGGAGAATTATCTGAACAGGCTGCCTTGGGCAGGGCTGGAGTCCCCATCCATGGAGGGGTTTAAAAGCCCTGTGGATGTGGCACTTGGGGACCTGTGTCAGTGGTGGCCTTGGCAGTGCTGGGGGAACAGCTGGACTCAGATCTTGGAGAGCTTTTCCAACCTGAATCTGTGATCCTACGGACTTCAAGAACCTGCATTTGTTATTTACATCTAAACCCAGGGCTTTGCTCTAATAAAATAAAAAGTTCTTGTGTGCCAGGAAACACAGAAGACACAAGGTAGAGTTTATTTTATTCATTTTTATCTATGTGCTTTGGAATTCTGTTTGGATTCGAGCTCAAGGAATTTAGGCTGGCACACAGCCTGTTCCATGTCACTGGGGTATGAATCCAGAAGGATTCTGGAGTCACCAGAAAAGATTTCAGGTGTGATCCCCTATCCAGGGGTTTGGTGGATTCCTACATTCTCATACTCATGGAATTACAGAACCATGGAATGGTTGGGAAGAACCTTAAAGCCCATCCAGTGTCACCCCCTGCCATGGCAGGGACACCTCCCACTGTCCCAGGTGCTCCAAGCCCATCCAGCCTGGCCTTGGGCACTGCCAGGGATGGGGCATGATATTCTTTGCAAAGGTAGGATTAATTTACCATTCCATGGACACACTCAATCCTAAATTCACAAATTACAGTTAATACAGCCCTGTCCTTCCCAACCACAGCAGTGCAGGGCACTGGGGATTGAGTAAGAACATCCAAATCTTTCTCTAAATGAATTGGTAAAGAGAAAAACCAGGAAGACTTGAGACGTGCAATTAAAAAGTTGGAGCAAGTCCAGATGAGAGGACAAATATGCTCCAAGGGCTGGAGCCAGGCTGGGAGAGCTGGAAGTGCTCACCTGGAGAGGAGAAGCTCCAGGGAGAGCTCAGAGCCCCTGGCAGAGCCTAAAGGGGCTCCAGGAGAGCTGGAGAGGGACTGGGGACAAGGGATGGAGGGACAGGACACAGGGAATGGCTCCCAGTGCCAGAGGGCAGGGATGGATGGGATATTGGGCAGGAATTGTTCCCTGGGAGGGTGGGCAGGCCCTGGCACAGGTGCCCAGAGCAGCTGTGGCTGCCCCTGGATCCCTGGCAGTGCCCAAGAAGCAGCCTGGGACAGTGGAAGGAGTGGGAATGGATGGACTTTAAATTCCCTTCCCTCCCTAACCCTTCCATGATTCTATGAATATGCAAAATGCTGACGACTTCCCATCCTGCACTGCAAACCCATTTACTACAACCCTACAAAAATGTACCAGAGTAGGTGTAAAGCATTTGTTAAATAAATAATCACCTCTGCTAGAGTATTTTCATAAGAAAAAAAAATTATGCTCAACACAAGCCTTTGACAACACAGCTCAGACTCTCTAGGAGGGAGCTAAAAGCTTAATTTTCCTGAAAAACAAAGAGAAAAATTATCAAAAGATGAAGGCATCCCATGATTTAATGACATCACTTCAAACAATAGCACTGCCTGCAGTCAGAGCACGAAGCAAGGAGACCAAAAATGGGAATAATACATCACAAGTGGGGGAGAAAAAGGCAGTCTAAATGATGCAATAAAAAATAAACCATGTCTTTGAGAGACTCCAGTTAAAACAAGCGAGGGGCCACATTGTGCATTCATTATCATTCCAGCAGCAATTCCCTGGAGACTCGAGCCAACAGCACTGCTGTACACACCAAAGCAGGAGGAAAGAGCATTTTAAGTAGGTCACCAGTAAATATGATCATCATGGAGGTTTTTTTGTTGTTGTTTTTTGTTTGCTGTCAGTCACCAGGGCCCTTAACTGAGGGAAATGCTGGAGAAGGAAAGAACCTATGGAACAGCAGAGAGGTGGGCAGAATTCCAGGGGAAATGTGTGGTTGCTTCCTGAAAGCAGCTGTGTAGTCCTTATTATTTTTAACTCCTAATTATTTTTAATTTAAGGCAAATTTTTCCAGTTTCTTTATTTCCCCATTTATTTTGTATAAGGAAACTGTTTTCCCTCTGCCACTACCCTTCTGCAGGGTCAAGTACTTGGTGCTTAAAAGCTGCTACCTGGGGGTTCAAGCTCCTCACAAAACCCAGCAGAACTTGCCTAAAAATGGATTATGATTTAAAATGATGGAGCCCCACTGGCCCCAGCTGTGACCCCAGCAGCTCAGGGATCTCCTCAAAGCTTAAGTGACAGATTCATGTGATGCTGGGAATGCCACCTCCTCTGAGGGCAGGCTCTGCCCCAGGACATGGTTATTTCCTCAGGGAAAGGCTCTAGGAGCTGTGCTCGTGTTCTCCTGGACCAGTTTGGGCTTTTCCTCCTTCCTTTGTCTCAAAAATTCATCATTAATATCCCCACGGTCCCCTCCTGACTGTCCCTGGCTACACAGAAGATGCTCCTGGCTTAGCTCCCTGAATTGCAGCAGTTAAACAAGGTTTCTAGCACAGAAAGGTGAACAGGTTTAAAAGAGAGGAACAGTCTTAAGCTGATTAAAATCAGCCCAGTTTTGATAGGAAAAAGCATCTTTGTATAAGATATTGAAGGTTCAACCCCTAATCACCTGATTCCTGGGACTGAGCCAAAGGTTTGTCTCTCCACATCAGTGAAAAAAAAATCAAATAAAAAATCTAGAATCTATTTTAATCAAATGATTTGTGTTCCAGACCAGGCTCATCATTGAGCTGAGCATTTTTTTCCCCTAAACAATCAAATTCACCCCAAGTTGAATCTCCTCTGGCTTTGTTTACAGATAGCACCAAAAATGTACCAAATGCTCCTGCTCTTGCACAGTGGGCTGAAAATGGGTATTTATGGGGTGTTTGTCTCCATCTCCCTGACAATCCCCTCTGCATTCAGACTAAATAACAAAATCACTGCTGAGCTCTGGGAGCATCACCTCAAACACCACCACTGAGATAATGGCAACATCTAAACCCTTGCACTTCACTGTGTTTGCAGAAGATTTGTTTGCCACCACTGGTAAAAGAGCAAAACACCAGAAAGAAACATCTCTGAGTTCTTCTCTTTGTACCACACAGATCCAACCTCCCCAAATCACTGCAGTTCTGGGCAAGATTTACCTGGCAATGACTTGTGCAGGGCAGGGCATGAGGGGAGTAATCCCTCATCCCCAATCAGGAGCAGTTCCAGTTCTATGGCTGCAGCTCTGAATGCCAGGGAAGCAGTCAAAGTGCTCTTTTTTTTTTTCCTAAAAAAGGCTTTTCTGCATGCCCTGAGGTTCTTCCTCCAGCCACAGCTCAGCTTTGGGTTTCCCTACACCCACCCCAAGGTATGAGCAGCCTCTGGTGACCCCACCAAGGTGTGACCTCATTTCTCCCCTCCCAGGCTCCTGCTCTGCTCAGAATTCTGCAGAAAAAGCTTTAATCCCAGCTGTATCTCTGTGTGATGAGGGAAGCACAGAGGACCTTGGAATGGAAGCCTGGGAAACCTGGGCACTTCCAGCAAACCTGGGCCTGTTTCACCTGGTTTTGAAAGGCTGTGGGCACAGATTTCCCCAGGTTCTTTTACACCTCTGTACATAGATGCACATACACAGAGTTTCCTACATTTTACATAAATACAAACATACTTTTCCCCAATTCTTGCAGATATTCTGAGCACTGGCACAGGGTGCCCAAAGCAGCTGTGGTTGCCCCTGAATCTCTGGCAGTGCCCAAGGCCAGGCTGGACCGAGCTTGGAGCAGCCTGGGACAGTGGGAGGTGTCCCTGCCATGGCAGGGGTGGCACTGGGTGGGCTTGGAGGTCCTTTCCACCCAAACCACCCCAGGATTCTGGGATATGTGCCTATCCACGTATATACATGGATTTTCTCCGATTTACATGTGTAATTTATGTATAAATTCCACCTGCACAGCCACATTCCTGTATTACAGTGACACGTGTGCAGGTGACACTAAATCCAACACCCAAACCTCTCCACTTCCCCAACCAAAGAAATTGCTGCCACCTCACTCATGCAATGAGATGCAGGGACAGAGCACAAGGACAGCACTTAGGGCAGGAGGAAGGGACAGGGGAGGAATATGATCTTCCTCAGGATCACCAGGAGCCCTGTGTGGAGCAGGACCTGGAGCCACTGTCCCTTTGGGCAGTCTGAGATCCCTCTGTGTGAATTCCTGCTCCATCAGTACCGAAGCCAACGCTCCAGGGTAAAGGCCCAGAACTAAGGAAAATGAATCCAGGGCACACTAATGATTAAAATTGGCTGACAGGTCCCAAAGTGCAATGGAAAATATAAAATTATCCTCAGGCAAGTGATTTTCTGCTGGAGTTCTGCAGGGATTGCTTTTGACTGCTCTTTTAACTCCCCCTTCCTTCCAGGAATCCTGGAAGGAACCCAAGGGCTGTGGCTGCAGACAATGTGGGGATTAGGGAACAGAAAGCACTGGAGAGTACAGCAGCAACTACCTGATCCCAGAACAAACCCTGCCTGCTCCCACAGGCAGGGAATGACCTCTGGGAACAGGATGGGCCCTGGGCACCTTCCCTTTGAAGCACACTTCCCTCTGAGCACCCCCAGCGTTCAGATCACCCACACAGGGAGGACCCAACACAGGTGAGAGCCACAGCACAGAGAGCTGACCATGGCTGGGTCATCTTAGGTGAAGGGCACCCAGAAAGTCCTCAGTGCCCTGCACTGATCACTCCAGACATCTTCTAGAGCCTGAGGGGCCATGAGGATGCAAAATGGAAAGGGCAGATACAATCCTTCCCTTCCAGAGCCACCCCCTCTCCTCCAAGAGCTCCTCAGGTCCCTTTCTCACGAGCCCCAGCACTGGCAGGGAGGCCACACAAAGAGCTCCCAGTGCTCCTTGCCTTGGCAAAGCAAGGACCAGGCACTGAACTCTGAGTGACTGCACAGCACCTTTGCTTCCTGCTGGGCACCAAGGACAGAAACACCATCCAGATGTTACACACCTGCTCCTGCAAGGCACCACTGGATCTTCCCAGCTATTCCAAGCACTCACTGGATGCCAGCTCTCCTGGGCTCTGGCAGGAGATGCCCATTCCTGAGGTGGAGACAGCCAGGAAATGCCCAGGGGAACTCAGGTTCCTGGACACTACACACTGCTTTGCAGGCAGACATGAACTTACTGTGGCCACTACCTCAACACCTCATCCAGGAAGGGTTTCCAGGAGCCCCAGCCCCAGCACTGACCTCTTGAAGTGACTGGCCAGGACTCCCACGAGCTCCCCAATCCTGTCGCTGGAGGGGTCGTTGGTGAAGAGACAAACGATGAGATCCTTGCTGTCTTTGGTGTGGAACACCACGAGCTGGTCCCTCCCATTGGAGACACTCAGCCCCACCAGCTGTGGAGAGAAAGGGAGAACAGTGTTGGGTGTGCTGATATAAAAATGTTGATGCCCTGTACCTGGAAGCATCCCAAGCCAGGCTGGACCGGGCTTGGAGCATCCTGGGTCAGTGGGAGCTGTCCTGGATGGGCTTTAAGGTGCTTCCAACCCAAGGCATTCCTGCTTCTATGATTCCCTGTGCCTTTGCCACTGCCAGGCTGGTTCTCTCCTGTCCAGGATGCTCCCAACCTCCACTACAGAGATGAGGAGTGGCACTGGGTGGGTGTTCCCTCAGGAGCTGAGCAAGGAGAAACAACAGCAGCTTTGTGGAATTCAGCAGCCTGGGAGGTGTGAGGGAGTGTCCCCACCCAGCCTGGGATGGCTCCCAGCAGCTCCTGTGTCCCTGCTGTGCCCCTCTCCCTCCCCAGGGCCATGGAGCACCCACCAAGGATGGCACCAGCTGCTCTCCCAACAGCCCCAGGTAAAAGCTCTCCCCAAAATCTCCCCTGGATGACACCACTGAACCCCACATTTATCAGGAGTCTGCCCAACAGCATCTTCAAACCCACACATGCTGGGAAACCAAAGGTATCTGATGGCCTCAGGTTGTGCCAGGGGAGTGTCAGGTGGGATATTGGGAGAATTTCTTTACTGAAAGGGGTGTCCAGCCTTGGCACAGCTGCCCAGGGCAGGGCTGGAGTCTCCATCCCTGGAAGTGTCCAAACAATGTGTGGATGTGGCACTGGAGGATGTGGTTTGGTGGTGCTGCTGCTGGATTTGATGATTTTGAAAGTCTTTTTCAACCTGAACAAGTCTGTGCCCCTGTGATTTGCAGGGAACACAAGAATTTAGGAAGAATTTCAGTTGCAAACTCTGCAAAGCCACAATGATTCCCATGCTTAGACATGGATTAAGGTCTGGCTGTTCTGACCAAATAAAAAGGTGCAAGGGTTTGGTTTGGGTTTTTTACTTTCTAGCATTTTCTTTTTGTCTGTTAAGTAACTGCACTTGGCTCATCAAAAGCTTTGTCACCATCTCACAAAGGAAAAACGGAATTTTTAGGAAGGGCAGTCTGGGACCACAGGTTACTCAGATGAATATAAAAGAAAGCAAAAAAAGGATCTGTGCTGGGGAAACAAAGTGTAAGGAGGGCAAAAAAAGCCTCAAAAAGCAAGTACAGCAAAGCAGAGAAAGGAGAAAGGAAAATAGAATAAAATAAATAGAATATAATAAATGGGAAAAATACATAGAATATAATACATGAGACAAAATAAATATAATAAAATAAATAGAATATAATAATAAAATAAAATAAAACAAGAAAGGTGAAAGGATGATGTGTACAGAGAGAACACAGATGACTTTCCCTGTTCATTAAAGTGCTCCCTTGAGCCACCCAGGGATTTGCAGAGGGAAGCCCCATTCCCCTACAAGTGAGATGCACCCATTTTGTTGAAATGAAAGTTTCATTACTCCCTCGTTTAGGGGAAAAGGCTCCTGTGTCCCCCAGAGCCTGTGTGAGCACCAATCCAGCTGGAGATTCCCAGCTCCTGTCAGCCCATGGATTCCAGGGGCTCAGGCTGCTTCTGGGTTTGCTTCAGCAGTCACAATGTGTTATTTCCAAGGAAGCTGTTCCAGCAGCTCTGGATGCCTCATACATCCCAGAAAAGCCCAGCCCAGCCCACAGCAGCGTGGTCTGTGCCCTATTTGTGGGATGAAACTCCACACAAGTTCCAGTCCCTGGGATTTTGTTGGTTTGTTACCCCAGGAACTGAAGGACAGCAGCTGCTGATCCCAGAACCCTGGGAGGGCTCCCTGTTGCACCAGCACAGGTGGAGTTTATGCCCTGTTCAGGCTATTTTGGGGTTATGAAATGATTTCCAAACAATCTCCACCTCATGCACAGGCATTAACAGCTGCCTGGCTTTATAGTGTCCCTTAAAATTAATTTGCATGCTTAAATGCTCTCCTGTGAGCACAATAGCACCACAGGGACTGCTGCCATCAAGGTTTTAAATGTGCAGCGAGTGTGAAAGATGAACAAGTCGCAGTGTAGGATTTGAAAAGGCAATTTAAACATTAATTATTCAACAGAACCCTGTTAGGAGGCCAAGAGCCCTTCAAAATCTTCCCATTTCACCCCTCCCCACAATTCCCTGGGAATGAATAAATGCAACACAAAAGAAATAATTTCAGAGAAGGTGCTTATCTCAGTATTTACCAACACTAATATTGGCCCTGCTTGAAGAGCAGGAAAAAATCCTCAGCTTCTGCAGAACATCCTTTATTATGTTCACCACTGCAGGGGAGACATGGCTGCAAGAGCCTTTCTGCTGCTTGGGTGCCTTTTAATTCCTCTCAGCCATTACCTGTTCAGTTTTAATTCAGGTAAGAACAAAAAGGTCACTGTGTATTGGTACTCTGAGGCAATGCCAGAGTGCTGGCAGATGAAAAATCCACACAGAGAATCCCCCAAAGCAGCTCCACATGGAGAAACCAGCAAGGCTGACAGGGAAGCTGTTGTTTGTCAGGTTGTGTAGAGAATGATACATTCCTAACCCAGAGCCAAGACATGGTTTGGGTGAAAGGGACCTTAAGAATCACCCAGTGCCACCCTTGCCATGGCAGGGACACCTTTCACCACCCCAGGCTGCTCCAAGCCCCGTCCAGCCTGGCCTGGGACACTTCCAAGGATCCAGGGGCAGCCACAGCTGCTAGGGCCTCACCACCCTCACTGTAAAAACTCCTTCCTTCCATCTGAGCCAAATCAAACCTGCTTTAGTTCCCAGCCCTGCCCCTGTCCCAGTGCAGAGCCTGGCACTGTGCAGGGACAGGAGGGACTCCAGCCATGGCCAGGCAAACCTGGCTATGCAAGATGGGGACTGATGTCCTCAGCTGAAAACAAGTTTGTGTCTGCAGCAGCCATCAGCTGACTGTCTCCAGTGAGATCTCCATGGAAACACCACCCCTGAGGATGCTGCTGTGTTGACAGGGTGCTTCTGAAAGCTGACAGGGAGCAGCAGAGGGAGCAGGCAGAGGATTCCAGCCCAGTTCACCTTTGGGCATGGGAAGGATGATCCCTCTTCCCAGAGAACACTCATCCAAATGTCGGACAAGGCTGCTCCATGGACACACACCACTACTGGTGTCATTACTGTCCATTTGCTCCTCAAAAAACCTTCAGATCATTTCAAACCATTGCTCTTTTCCCAAAAAGGAAGGAATTTCTATATCACTGATCAGCTCCTTCCACTGCCTCTCTCACATGGTGGAACAGCTTCCATGAAATGAGGAATCAGACACAGAAAAATGGGGAGAGTGTGCAAGGCAGCTCAGGAGTGGAAAGACAACACAAATATAAACATTAGGTAACAAATATAAAACAGAACTACAACAAGGAACAAACAACTGCTCAATAGGATTGACTGTTTGCCAGAGGTAAGTCTGAGAACTCCTGGCAAAAGAAACACAAATGGAGTGGCTTCAAACTGGAGGAGAGTGGGTTTGGATTGGATATTAGACAAAAATTCTTCACTGTGAGGGTGGGGAGTCCCTGGCACAGGTGCCCAGAGCAGCTGTGGCTGCCCCTGGATCCCTGGCAGTGCCCAAGGCCAGGCTGGACAGGGCTGGGAGCAGCCTGGGACAGTGGGAGGTGTCCCTGCCATGGCAGGGGTGGCACTGGGTGGGATTTAAGAACACTTCCAATCCAAATTCAATTCCATTATTCTATGAAATATTTTGTGTTCTGTGTATAAATCAAAGACCCCAAACTCCCCTCCTCTGCAGCTCAGGGGGCTCTGGGTCCATCAGTGCCCCCTCAGCCCTGGAGCAGCCCAGCTGGGCACGGGCAGGGCTGGGGCTCTTCCCCAGCACAGAGGGCAGGAGGAGCAGGTCAGGCAGAAGCTGTGGCCAAGAGCTGGAATTTTACACCACAGAATCTACCAAACCTTGTTTTAGTCAAATTTCCACCCTGGAATGTTAACTTGACAACCTGTATGGGTCAGCAGAGGATCTCCTGAAGCCATTCATCCCTCCTGTGCCAAGCACTTCAGGACCCCTGGAATCCCTAGAACTCCTGCTCAGGTCAAAGAAACTGTCTGGCCAGTCCCTGTGGCAGGTTACTGAAGGGAATAACTGAACATCTACCAATAAAACTGATTTATAGCTGCAGAAATGTGAGAATTCTCAGAGCAAGAGACCTACCTGCACATAACATTAACTGCTCTTGTCCTGAGGAACTGTGGCAAAGCAGCCACAAGACCAAGACAGAGCCAAAATGCAACCAACATTGAGCCAAAATACAGCCAAAAATACAGCAAACATTGAGCCAAAAATACAACCAACATTGAGCCAAAATACAGCCAACACAGAGCTCTCTATAGGAATGGATAACCTATTTTAGGCACACGTTTAATTGGAGAAAAAGCAACAATTACTGACATTTCTTAGTCACAGATATTCTATGAGTAACCTGAAATTGTACCTGACTTGTTCACCCCTAATTTTTAAGGCATTAAGGATTTCAGAGGGAAATATTCAGGTGACCAATAAATGATCTGGTCTTGTGCTGTTGTAAATGTACAATCTGCACCTTTACACCCATCAGGCACACAGGTAAAACAGACATTGTTCTAAGCCTTTGTTCTAACTGTGATAAACACAGTTTTATCTCTCATTAGTCCTGCAGTGACCTGACACTCTGGTTAAGGTAAAGGTGGAGAAACCCATAGTGAGAAACCCTGATGGACAAAATCCCACCTTGCCCACGTCACCAAAAAACACCTGTCTGGGAACACCTGGAAAATCAGGTGTGGAAAACTCCTCTGCTAAAAGGCTGTGAATGTGGGGGTGTCTGAGCTCTGCTGGGAGGCTGGGGGTGTTTGCACCCCGGTTTTCACCAGGCTGGGGATGTTTTTACCCTGGTTTGCATGAGCACACAGCCCTGGGGCACATAGCAGGATGTGCTGCCAGCCCTTCTGAGCATGGAGACACCGGTGCTGGGACAGAACAGCAGCCAGGAAAAGCTCCCACAGCTGCTCAGGGCAGCTTCCTTTCAAAACAAGAGGCACTGCCATGGAGACACTGCCTGCTGCAGCCAGGATTCCTACTGGGAGTAGCTACTCCATGGATACGCTATGCTGGGTGCTGAGGCTGATGCCCAGCAAGGAGGGCAGGAGGAGACTCTAAACCCAGCATTATGGATGCAGCTGGAGCTAATCATCCCCTCCACATCTGCAGATGAGATCTCACCCTCACCCTAATCCCATCCCTGCACTCCCAGCAACACAGAAATGCCAGGTTTGTCATTTCTCCAAATGCAAACATCCCAATAAATCCATGCAGGGCATTTCCCAGCAGCCAGGCAAGGCTCTGGAGGATGGAGATAACCAGAGCACCTCGGGCTGAGGGAGACAGGCAGGCAGCTGGATCCCTGCTCCAGGATGCTGGGATGCAAAGCTGAGGTGTTGCCCACCCTGCTCCATCCCTGATAATCCCCTGCCTGGCAGCTCCCCCCTGCTACCCCCAAGGCCAGACCTCACTGTAATTCTGAGTTTAGCTTTGATAAGATTTACATTAAACATGAACAAATATAAAAAAATAAAAATAAATAAATTCAAGCACGACCTGAAGGACCAAACAAACCCTCAGACACACAGGAATATTGCCATAAGCTGCTGTAGAATGCCAACCCCTTCCAGAGCCAGGATCCTGCACACAGCAAAGAAAACTGAAATAGGGAGAGAGCAGAGAAATGTAAGAGGCAGTATGGGGTTTAGCTGTTACGCACCAAAATTAAAAGCTAATATGATCAAAGAATCATAGAACCATAGAATATCCTGAGTTGGAAGGGACCCACCAGGATCATGCAGTCCAACTCCTGGCCCTGCCCAGGATATCCCAACACTCCCACCCTGATGCTTTGGTGTTGCAAAAACTGCACTATAACTGTTATAAAGATATTAAATATATTAGAAACTGCAACCCAAGGACTTTTTCCATTTTATGGATATGAAAATGGAGCTACAGAGTAAAGACACTGCCCTGAAAGAGCCCCAGGTGAGGATCCTCAGAGCTGTACTCACATTGTAGAGGGGGATGGTCTTCATCACCTTGTACTGCTTCATGGGGTCCATCTTGTACAGGTGTCTGTCAGTGATGAAAATGGCCCTGTCCTCCACCTTGCTAAAGCGATTCACCTGCAGAGAAACACCTTGTCAGTCCCACTGATCACTGCAGGAACACAGGAAACAAAACTGTGCAGCGCTAAGTGCCAAACCCACATAAAAATGCCCCAAACGTACACAATAGTACCCCAAATTCATACAAAAATACCTTAAAGTCACACAACAAACACCCTAAACTAACAAATACCCCAAACTCACACAAAAATGCCCCAAACCCACACAGCTCCTGAATAGATTTTCTCCTCAGATCTTCGATCAGTGAAAAGAGAACATGGTCCCTTTAATCCCATTTCACAAACGGAGACAGGGGCCAAACATTCCCAGTCATCCAGCAGAGCTGTGGCACCTTGGGAAATTCCAGGGCTTCACTCAAACAGAGGCCAGATGCTTCCCCCAGCCATGTTCAAAGTCAGTCCAAGTTGAGCCTGATCCCAGGCTGCTGACCCCACATCATCCATGAGCCTTTGGTACCCTAAAGGTCCCATGGAGAATCTGCCCTGCAGAGCCAGGCTGCACCAGGGGCTGGCACAGTCCAGACCTGAGGCTTTGGGCCACCCTTGTTCTGTGTTCTGTCCCTCCATGCCTTGTCCCCACTGCCTCTCCAGCTCTCCTGGAGCCCCTTTAGGCCCTGGAAGGGGCTCTGAGCTCTCCCTGGAGCTTCCCCTCTCCAGGTGAGCACCTCCAGCTCTCCCAGCCTGGGAGAGCTCCAGCAGCTGCACCTCACCCAGGCTGTTGGATGCCCCTCAGCACTAAACACTCACCAGGCAGAATGCAAAGTTTTGTTGGAAGTGCATAAGAAAGTAGGACACAAAGTAGAAATTGTTTTTCACTGAGGCACAACCAGAGTCATCAGTGTATCACAGTCACTGAGATATTTATTAATCAGCTGAGGAGACAAGGGTAAGACGTGACGAGGAGAATGAACATAAATAGGATTTTCCAGGGTGAAATCAGGAGACAACAGGAGAACTTAAATATCCTCAGTCAGGAGGCAGCAGAGCTACAGAGTTCAGAGCAGATGAAGGCAAAAAATGCAAACTGCGGAGCTCTGTGACAGCTTTACATTAACGGCACTGACTCAGAAAAAGCAACCCAGGACGATTCCAGACAGCTCTGGAGAGATCTTGGCACAACATGAGGCAGCTCAGAAAAAGCAGAATGTTGGCATAGACAAGGAATAACATGGGAATAACATCCTGGGAGCCATGGGCTCACCTGGAACAGCGTGTGAAGGACCAGGGTGGTGCATATGAGGGTTCATACCTTCGGGTGGTTCAGAGAAGGTGAAGAATATGATTGAGGGCCTGCAAAGTCTTACAGGAAGAGATGCTGAGTAACCAGGATTATTTTAGGAAGCAGATGAATAGGAGAAAAAAAGCCTAAAGGCTATGAAACACTGAATGGCCCTGAGAAAGTAGGTTAGGAGTGCCTGGTGTCACAGGTTGGGTGCTGGAGTGGAGCAGCACCAGCTCCTCAGCCAGGATCTGGGGAAGCTCTGGGCTCTCCACACTCCAGGTCCTGGGAGCTGAAGCAAAGTCCAGTCCCTGGGGCTGGATCTGCCCCTCAGAGCTCAGATCAATGCTGGGGGCATTGATTTACTGTGATTTGTTTGAAGTCTGACATAGTAGCACTCCCTGTGCACTGCCATGACCCACCCCTGGTGACAAAGGGAGCAGATTTCTGGTGCTATGACACCAGAGCCACCCCAGGGCAGGAGGTCCTGTGGCTGCTGCCTGGGAAGCAGAGATGGGAAGCATACTCAGCTGTCACAGAGTCAGAAAGGCTCTTAAAGCCCTCTGAGATCACTGAACTCTTTCTACAGCACTACCAAGGCTGCCACTGACCCCTGTCCCCAAGCACCACATGGCTTTGAAACTCCTCCAGGGCTGAGGACTTCACCACTGCCCTGAGCAGCTGTGCCAATGCCTGACCACTCTTTCTGTGAAGAAATTTTCCATCCTGAGGCCATTCCCTCTGCTCCTGTCCCTGTTCCCTGGGAGCAGAGCCCAAACCCCCCGGCTGTCCCCTCCTGGCAGGAGCTCTGCAGAGCCAGAAATTCCCCCTGAGCCTCCTTTGCTCCAGCCTGAGCCCCTTCCCAGCTCCCTCAGCCCCTCCTGGGGCTCCAGCTCCTTCCCATCTCCATTCCCTTCTCTGGACATGCTCCAGCTCCTCAGTGTCCCTCTTATAATGAAGTGCCCAGAACTGACCCCAGGACTAAAGGTCCCTCAGCAGTGCCAGCTCAGGGGACAGTCACTGCCCTGGTCCTGCTGCCACCCTACTGCTGATCTAAGCCAGGTGTCCTTGGCCTCTGGCACACCTGGACTCAGCTTCAGCCACTGCTGACCAGCACCCTAAAGGTGTATTCCAAGCCAATGGAATATTGGGGAGTTCTACAGGCATATTTTAAATTTCACTCCTTTCTCATGGCTTCACCCTGGTTTTAGTATTAAAATTCAGCTAAAGAAATAGGCCAAAGAAGAGGCCCAGCAGCTCATGTTACCTGAGGAGCAAATTCTCATGTCCTTCCAGCTCTTCCCAAGCAAAGGAGGCTTCAGGGCCTCATGCACCTACAGTGCATTTATGTATGTGCAGGTATTAACCTGCTCTGGGTTAAAGTAAAAACTGCCCCACTGGGGAGCAGACACAGAAGAGACTCACACACCAGAGCAAATCCCACTGCTGGGCTTGTAGGAGTAAGGACAGGGCTTCTGTTCTCAGCTACAGCTCATTCCCTCCTGGAGAACAGCCCTTCCCAGCATTGTGTTCTCTGCACCTTCTGGGCTTTCTGTATTTATATCTTGTTGATACAAATAAGAATCAGTCCTAATTTAGCTTCCTGACAAGCTCATGGGGGAAATAACGGTCTGGCCTAGAGCTGGAAAATCTTCAAGGAAGTTTTTCAGGTCTCTGTCAGTGGCCTCTGGACACCGTAGGGCACTGACCTCTGGAAGAGACAATCCTCTCAAGGGAGCTTGGTGCCACAGGCGACAAGGGAAAAGTGAGAAGAAAAGCTTTATTCTAAAGAAAATATAGAGAGAGTGTTGTTTCCTAGGTGATCCAACAAAATCTGGAGGTTTGCATGAAATATGCATTTGGTTTCTCCTAAGGCAAAAATCTTGAAAATTTTCTTTGGAAAAGTGAAGAGCACCACAATACTCAGAAAAGATGGATTTTTCCACAGGCAGGAATGACCTGCTTCTACCTGTACCTACTGCAGGGAAGCAACCATACAGTCCATTCCCCTCCCCACAGCAAGGCTTCAAAGCCTCTTCACAGCCCTTCTGTAAAAACTGCTCCCAACAGAGCTTCCCATTATCATTCAGCTCAAGCTGCTGAAATCAGGCCCCCACACAGGCAAAGGAAACTTTACCAGCAGCTCAAAACTTGGAGGGCAGTTCCTGGAATAAATTTACTTCTTAAGACTGAGAAACATAAAATTATTGAGGTTGGAAAAGCCCTCCCAGCTCATTGAGTCCAACCAGCGCCCAATCCCCACCTTGTCACCAGCCCAGAGCACTGAGTGCCACATCCAGGTGTTCCCTGGGCACCTGCAGGGATGAGGATTCCAGCACCTGCCTGGGCAGCCCTTTCTAATGCCTGACCACCCCTGGCAGGAAGAAATTCCTCCTGATCTAGAATCTTCTAGGTTCTTTCTGAAGAATTCATTAGATCAATGTCAGGCATCAGCTAAAAAAATTCTGTCTCAACAACCAATATCTGACAGGTCAGAGGGTATGCTCTACTCATAAATGTGTTTAAATAGGTGAGCTCTGGGCTCAATCTGTGTCTATTCAAGTATTTATGCTTTTAATATGTTTTTTGTACAAAAAAAGAAGTGCGTTAGACTGAACATTTCCAATAGCTGACACCTGACATTGCTGTTGACAGTCAACAACTACTTCACACGTGGTTTGGTGACTCAGCACCTGAAGGAAACCACAAAAGGAAGGCTGATGCTGCTTCAGAAATAAAACATTCAGCCCAGCTCACCAAAGTGCCCTTCAACACCTTCTTACTAACACCTTCCTGCCTCAGGGAAGAGCAGAAGCAGCACAGTTTTTGTTCAGGAATCCTCAAATAAGCTGAATCATGAAAACACAACACAGATGAACTTGGACAACATTTTTTTGTGAATTGCTGCTTTGTTCAGGAGAATTATTTAATTAAGGGAAGTAAGTAAATCACCTGACAATTACAATTTCATTTCTACAATTCACTCTTCAGGCCCCTGTTAAAGCTTCACGTGAACCAATTTTCAGCAGAGAACAAACACAGCCTGCAAACCCACAAGGAACCAGGTTTAACCTGAGAGATGTGACAAATCTGGCCTGAGCATGGGGCCAGGCTGCACGTGCCAGCATCAAGTGCCACCGTGGGCCAGTAAGGTCTGGTAGGACATGGGGAAGTCAAGGCTAAAGAGAAGAAACCTGATGATTTAGCTGTTAAAAATTCAAAGGGAAGAATGAAGCAATGAGGAGAGATTCCCCCTGCCCCAGCACTGAGGGTCATCCAGGACCTTACTCTGGGGTAAGAGGCAGGATGCCAGAACTTGTATTTCTGATAGAGAAACACCTTCATTTTAAATAGCTGAGGATGGAAATTGTTTCCTATGAAGGGCAAAGGGAGGCTGAGGCTGTTCCCAGCCTGTGCTCCTGCAATCAGAGCACGGAGTCACCTCCCCTGTCCAACAGCTCTCACTGGTGCTTAGTCTGCAGATGCAGTGTTTAAAGCAGAACAGATGACCTGAGGAAGTGCCTTGCTTGGAAAGGGAAATGTTAAATTCTCAAATGTCAAATCCTTGTCCTGTTAGCCTTCACATTTCAGCATTGTTTGTCTTCCCTTCTCTGTGCTCATCAGGCTCACTTGGCCATTTCCTGTCTGTACAAGCAGGAAGAGAACAGTTCCCTCAGGGAGGAGCGAGATCCCCCGGTGGGTTTGGATGGGATTGTCTCATGTGTGACATGGAGATGCTCTGGAATCACCAGGCCTACACTTCCTGGATGTGTACATCCAGGCACAGCACTGCAGTCTTATCATCAGCAGTGCTGAGACCATGCAATCATGGAGTGGTTGTGTTTGGAGGGACCTTAGAGCCCACCCAGTGCCACCCTGCCATGGGCAGGGACACCTTGCACTGTCCCAGGTGCTCCAAGCCCTGTCTAGCCTGGCCTTGGGCACTGCCAGGGATGGGGCTTCCCTGCTGATGGCTTCAAAGCCATGCCAGGAATTCCTAACTGAGCAGGCCAGCAGCAGATCAAGTCCTACCTCTCTGTGAGAAGAAAGCAACAACAATTTAACCTTTCAAAAGTTAAAAGGAGTTACAAGATAATTTAAACCCCACAAGGCTGCAAGTCTATAACCCTGCAATACCTGTGATTTCAGCTGAGCTACTCTTTTAATGCACCCACAGTCAGCTAAAGCTTTGCCTCTGAGAGTACTGAAAGCCTTTCAGACTCAGGAGAAATCTATTTTATGATGGGTAACACCTATTCCATCCCCATTCTGCTTCTACTATTGAAGTGCTGGCACCTCAATGCAACAAACCCCTCAGAAACTGGATTTTTCCAGCACAGTCACAGTACAGAAACACAGCCTGTTGGAATGCTCAGGGATTCCTCCATACACCAAAACCAACAAATGCTGCTCTGACACCTTCTGAAGGCAGGAGCTCTGTCCTGGCAGCTAGGGAACAGGATAAAGTGTGAATCTGTGCTTCAGGAATCTGCTTTACCCTGTGCTTGCACAGGATATTGCCCTTGAGAGCTGAACCAGGAGCAAGAGAAACAGAAGGACTTAAAGGCTAGAGAGGTGTGTAACAGTGAACAAGAGAAAACTCCCACTCCAAGAGAAAACTGTGTGTTCATCACACACAGACCCTCAGTGATTCCCTCACCACCATTCCACTGCCATCCAGACCCACAGCTCCCAGCATCATATCTCTAACAACTGAATATTGTCCTTTCTACAGTTACCCCAGTTTAGCCAGCAACTTCAACTGGAATCAGTTCATTAGGTGAGTCAGAAGAGGAATTACTTTGTTTTCAGCCTAACCTGAAAAAACCCTGGGGGAATTCTGCACTGCGAGGTTGTAAAAAGGAAGTTTGGATTCAGACTCGCCTGCTCCTCCTTTAATCCTGACACCACCACTCATTCCAGCAGTAAACCCTGTCCTCACAGAGAACGTGGTCACAGCAACATCAAACTCCACTGAAATATTTTTGCTTGGAAAGCAATTAGGGATTTCTATTTTTATAAACACAAATCACTGTTGAATAAACAATACAACTCATTATCACTTGCAAAGTTTTATTATAAAGTGAGATTTTGTGCTGCAGAATGAATTGTGTAGATGCAATATCTGCAGGATCATAAGGAATAACTGTGCACATGGGGACCAACTGCAATACTT
This sequence comes from Anthoscopus minutus, assembly GCA_013399455.1. Taxonomy (NCBI): domain Eukaryota; kingdom Metazoa; phylum Chordata; class Aves; order Passeriformes; family Paridae; genus Anthoscopus; species Anthoscopus minutus. Next base: position 222,140 of record VWYI01043140.1, read on the forward strand.
ACAAATAAAAAGAATATACAGCTTCTTAAAAACACCTGAACATCTACAGTGCTGGCCTGCCACTAAAATTGGGTTTGTCTGCTGGCTTTGCAAAATTCAAAATATCTTTCCCTGACAGATATTTCAAACCAGCATCATTAGGAGCTACCCACAACAATTAAACAAGTCTGTTTATTTAATTGGTTGTTTAAACCTTCCAACCAAATTAACAAAAAACCCAGTTCTGCTACAATATCAGACCCAAACCAGTTATGCAGAATGAAGCGATTTTATCATGAAATCATGGAATGGTTTGGGTGGAAGGGTCCTCAAAGATCTCAGTTCCAACACTAGGCATGGGCAGGGACTCTAGAGTTTATTTGTGCCTCTGACACGATGAAGCCCCAGCAGCCACCCAAAAATCCCTGATGCAGCTCCTTGGAATAGCTCTGAGCTGCTGTCCAAGCATCCCCAGGGTCACCTCCTGGTTCCACTGGGCAGGCAGGCCCCACGGTCCCGTTACCTTGCGCACGTGGCACGAGAAGAGGATCTTCATGTACTTGTCCTTGCGCTTCAGCTCGTTGGCCACAGGGGTGAAGGAGCCTGAGCTCTGGGGGCTGTCTGGCTTCTGGAAGAGAAGAAACAGACTCAAGACTTTCCTTGGGCTGAAGAAAGAGGGGCTGGAAGTGGCAGGGCTGGAACACAGCTCTCTCCATCCTTCTGTGCTTTGGGAAACCAAACCTTGACACATCAAAATGCTCCAAGGAAGGATGGGGTAAAGAGAAGCAATCAAACATGCCTAGAGAGAATTTCTTTGTTCCTGTTCAGTCTCTGTTGTTTTCAATTTTATCCAGCATTTTTGTTTCCCAGTGAAGTCTGGTTCTGTCTGTTTGCAGAGTCAGCTGATGGCACTGCTTTAATGCAGCTGATGCTGCTCAGGATTCACAAAAATCACTCCTAGTGCAGTGGAGGTCAAGGTTTTGAACCCCCATAAAAAGAGGAAATGTCCAAGTACTTCTCCCAAGAAACCAACGCCCATTTTCCCGAATTTCCCCCTTCCAGTACCCTGAGCCCAGGTGCCCTTCACTCACCAGTGCGATGTAGTTGCCCTGCCAGGCTCTCTGGAGGCCAAAGTCAGCCCTGTGGCCCTTCAGCAGCTCCATGGCAGCCACCTTGGCCCTCAGCTGAGGTAGCACCTCTGGGGGCACGCTCCGGATGAGCTCGGCCGCTCTCCACCTGCCACCAAAGCAAGGCCTGGGTCAGCCCCACAGCCTAGACCTTGCCCAGAAAGGACTCCTGCTGCCAGAGCAGCACCACAAGGACACCCTCAGAGTCCTGCCTGGGCATTCCTAAAGCTGCAAAGGTCAGTTGATGGTTTAAAGTCACATCTCATCTCCAACCCTGACAGGTCTGGGTACCACACGCCCCACCCCACATCCACAAGTCAACCACTGGTGCATCTGTTTGCAATACAGTGCTTGCAAGCCCATTTTTGGGTTCATTTACAGCACTATTCTTTAACAACTGAATTTAGCCTCTCAGTTTCAACTGCACCATGGAACAGGGAAGGGCAGCCCATCCATTGCTGCACTCCACACCCCAGCCTTCAGCAGCAGCACCAGGATTAATGCTATAAAAAGGTTTTTTAGCAACTAAAATTCTGCAGTTCTGATAACTGAGCTAATTCTGAAAGCAGGACTCCCTCCCCAGACAGGCTGTGGGTGGATGGATGTCTCCCCTAAAAGAGACAGCTGGGGAAAATAACAAAGCTGACTTGATCTAGAGCTGCTGGAACCACCCTGCAAGCTGATGTCTGGACAGGAGGTCTGTTAAAGCCCCTCCAGCCAACATTTCTCTTGTTCAGCCACTTTCAGAAGACATCATTTCTCAAACTGGAATTGTTACTACTCTGCCTACAGCTTCCAGAGAAAAAAATCACCAGTCTGTAGATACTGGGAGGTTTAATGAAGGTACAAACACCTGTTCTGCACAGAGAACATGGGTGACAAGGGGAACATTGCTCATTTTACTGTAGAAAAACACTGGCTTACTAAGAGGAGTCCTGAGGAAATCGAGAAGATTCTTTTTCTCCTCCCCTTCATCCAAGAGAAGCTGCTCTTTCTTTTCAAAACCAACCAGAAAGGCCAAGAGGGGCCAAGGAAGGAAGCACAATGTTTATCACAGTAGAACAACCTGGTCTGGTGGAAGGCGCCTTTGCCCACGGCACGGGGTGGAACTGGACGGGCTTTAAGACCCAAACTATCCCGGGATTCCGCGATTCAGCAATCAATCTTTGGATCAGAACGATCTGCACGGCCAAAGGCGCGAAGGCAGCGACACCCAAACCAGGCTCTTCAGCCAGATGTCCCTGGGACAGGCAGTGACACGGGCGGGGGCTGTACCTGCGGTAGATGTCCTGCAGAGCCTCCTGGAAGCGGTGCAGCACCTTGGGCGGGGTGGGCCAGGGGACGCTGCGGCCGCGGTCGGGCAGCAGCCGCACGTCGCGGAAGCGCCGCACGACCTCGCGCAGGTAGGCCCGGACCTTGTGGCGCCGGTAGTGCCGCACGATGGTCAGCGCCGCACGCGTCCGCCGGTAGCGCAGCCGGGCCAGAGCTCCCCTCCACACCTGTGCCAGGGACACACAGCACGGCCTTCAGCAGGGACAGCAGCATGGATCATTGCTTTCCACACTCTGCCTGTGCTACACAGATTTATAACTTTATTTCAAGGGAGGGACTTCCCAGTGTCAATCAAATTCAGGTAGAACGTGACTGAAAAATACTGAGTCTATGACTGAGATCCCCCATGTGAGAGAAGCAAGGATGTGTTGAGCCAAATCCAGAGGAGGCCATGGAAATGATCAAATGGCTGCTCTGGATCCCCTCTGCTCTGGAGCCTGGCTGGGAGAGCTGGAAGTGCTCACCTGGCGAGGAGAAGCTCCAGGGAGAGCTCAGAGTCCCTTCCAGTCCCTAAAGGGGCTCCAGGAGAGCTGGAGAGGGACGGGGGACAAGGGATGGAGGGACAGGACACAGGGAATGGCTCCCAGTGCCAGAGGGCAGGGATGGATGGGATATTGGGCAGGAATTGTTCCCTGGGAGGGTGGGCAGGCCCTGGCACAGGTGCCCAGAGCAGCTGTGGCTGCCCCTGGATCCCTGGCAGTGCCCAAGGCCAGGCTGGATGGGGGTGGGAGAAGCCTGGGACAGTGGGAGGTGTCCCTGCCCACAGCAGGGGATGGATCTGGATGGGTTTCAAAGTCCCTTCCAACCCAAACCATTCCATGATTCTGTGCTAGTTGAGAACAATTATTGAGAAACAAACTATTTAAACTCTGATTAAAAAAAAAAATTGCTCTGAAAATAGCCTGGGGAATATCTGTTCTGGTCACATGTGGAAAAACAACCAAATATGCAAACCAAAGGATATTCCCCAAACTTCTGGGATGAGGCCCACCTTCTCCAGTGTCACTGTGATATGTGTTTATGCCTGGAGAGCACCACAAGCAGAACACACAGCAGCTCCTGGGCTTCTCCTGGCAGCTCCTGCCAGGGGACACTCTGGGGAATGGTGCTGGGAGGCTGCTGCAGTGCTGAGGTGACTGTGGCAGTGACAGTGCATGGCACCAGCTCCCAAGGAGCAGCCCCAGGCAAGAGGAAGAAGGTGCTGCTTCCATCCTGTAACCAGAGGAAGGGGCATTCCCGAGCACCTCCACAGGGATCCCTCCCCACCTGTCCTCACCCTCCAACACAACCCACCACGAAGAAGACTGTAATTTTTTTGACCTGCAGAATTTAACTGGAAGGATAACAAGCCTCCTGCACCTGCCAAGAGGCTCCCTGCTCACCACGGTCCTGTCACAGACTTTATTTTCCTCTGAGAAAAATCCCACAGCACTGCTGGTGCACATCAAGCCTTCTGTTTACAGAAGGATTAATTAATTACCCAAGGCAGTTTTCAACACGACAGTTGCTTTGTGAAGCTGATGTCAGAGGTCCTCCTGACAGCTTCACTGACAAACCTGCCATGCAGCCAAGAAAAGCTCATGCAGCAACCAGAGCAGAGCTGTGAGGGGCTGCTCCTCTCTAGACATCCCAAGTTTGAAAAGAAACACAGAGATTTTGGGTCCCAAACCCTTCAAAAGCAGAGAACCCTCTTCTTTCAACCTCTGTCAGAGTTCTCTCTCCTCGCTGTCCCTGTGTAGAGGACATTCCCTACAGACACAGTGCATGGAGCTCTGGCAGAGCCTGGGCAGTTGCTTGAGCACCCAGCACTTTATGGAGCATCAAATTCATCAGTGGAGTCCATTTCTGCTCTCACACACCAGAACAGAACCCAGATCCTGCACAATCCTGCCCACATATAATCACAGCCTTATAGAATGATTTAGGTTGGGAAAGACCCGAAAGATCCTTTAGTCCCACCCCTGCCACGGGCAGGGACACCTTCCACTGTCCCAGGCTGCTCCAAGTCCCAAATATCCCATCCATCCCTGCCCCCTGGCAGAGGGAAGCCATTCCTTTTGTCCTGTCCCTCCATTCCTTGTTCCAATTCCCTCTCCAGCTCTTCTGGAGCCCCTTTAGACACTGGAAGGGGCTCTGAGCTCTCCCTGGAACCTCCCCTTCTCCAGGCTGAACATCCCTTCTAGTGGCAGGTGTCCCTGCCCACGGCAAGGGTGGCACTGGATGGTTTTTACTGTCCCTTCAAACCCACTCTGGGATTCTGAGAACACCCAACACCCAAGGTAACTGAAGGCAATGAGCTCTGTACCAGCCCCAGCCCTGCCAGGGCTGCTCTCCCAGGGAGGGTGTGGGAATTTCAGTTGCTGAGGGATGAGCTGGGGAAACAAGGCAGGACATAGAACAGTGGAGGGAAAGGTGAGAGCAGGAAACATAAAAGCCACAGCAGAAACCAGCAGTGCTAGACTGAACACACAAACCAAACTGAGGGAGTTGGGATTGAGAATCTCATCCCTGTGTACAGATAAAATAATAAACAACACGTTCCTTATTTATTCCTTGAGGCCATTAGACAGAGAGAAGGCAGCACACCCTGCACGTATGCTGTGCTCAGCAGTCACTGCTACCACACTTGGATACCACTGTGGTTTCAGCTCAGATCTGGTGCAGCTTCAGCCATGCAAAGGCCCTCAGAGCTGCTGGGAAGCTCAAGGCTCGAAGCTTCCTGGCTAAACCAGACTTGCACAAGGCCTGGATTTTACCCAAAGTGTGTAAGGCTGGATTAAAGCTGGCATTTCCCTGTCTGAGGGCAGAGCAGGCTTTAAAACTGAGTTTGACAGAATCACTAGCTAGGATCCAAAAACTGAGCATCCAAAGAGCACTGGGGAACTTTTTTTAAAGAAAAGCAAAGAAGATTTGGATTGCTTGAGATAGTTAAACATAAACTGAAGAGGCACAAAATATACCTGTAAGGGATGTATGGACAACAAACAAAATCAGCTGGGCAAAACCCCATTACCAACTTCTCATTTTTGAATTTAGTAAGAACAGAAATGAGGAACAAAGGGCTCCAGGCTGCAGTGAAACAGTCCTTGGGTGTTACAGAGGATCTCAAGAAAAGAACACACAGAGTAAATCTGTGTAAGCTGCTCAAGACTCTGCAGAGCTTCACTTCTGTCAGCTGTTCCCTGGACCATTTGAGACAGAACAAGATCTTGATTTTGCTTCCTTGGGCTGGAAGCAGACACGCTGTTGAGGAAAGTCACTCGCTGTGGTTACTTTTTCCACCAGTCAGACATCCCTGGAACAAAGGCTGGAACAGATTGCCCCGATGTTGTATCAGCTACATCACTGCAGAAATTGGCTTCACAGCAAGAGGTGTCACAATTGTACAAACACTGGCCTCTCAAATCCAATTATACCACCCAGGCATGCCCCTGGCTACACACACAGCAAGCTGAATGAAAAACATGTTCTCAAATCAAGTTGTCATAACTGGAGAACCCCCTGCCAGTGAGCACCTTCCACAGCACCACAGCAGTGCCTAAAAGGTGATGAAACAATCAAAGGGAAGGACAAACTTCTCTGACGGAATGGGGGACACATATTTTTTAAATTAATTGTTTTTCTTGCTTGCTGGTTTTCTTTTCTACTGCAGGGCTCATTGCAGCTCAAAGCAGCCCCTCAGTGATGCTGAGCTGCCACAGTAACCTGGTTGCCTGATGGTCCCATGGAGCCTTCCAGAAACATAGAATGACCAATCCTGGGGACAAGAGGAGGTGTCAAAGCAGGAAGTTCCCTGTTGGGCAGGTACTTTGTGTAGCTGTGAGCAGCAGGACATAGATCAGACAAACAAGGATCACAGAATCTTGGAATCACAGGATGGTTTGGACTGGGACCTTAAAAATCATCCAGCTCCAACCCTCTGTCATGGGCAGGGACACCTTCCACTATCCCAGGTGGCTCTGAGCCACATCCAGCCTGGCCTCGGACACTTCCAGAGACCCAGGGGCAGCCACAGCTTCTCTGGGCACCTTGTGCCAGTGCATTTCCAGAACAAGCAGTTTCAGGATGCTGGAGTGTTCCTGCCAACTCACACCTTCCTCAGGTTTGAATACTGGGAGAGCTCTACCTAATGCACCTTTTCAATTCTCTCCCACCTCCAGCTCATAACTCAAGAACATTGAGCCCTTCCTGTAAAATGAAATCAAACACATCAAATTTCCAGAGGGAAGTTAACACAGATCCTCCTGTTTTGATCCTCTGTTGTGTGTTGGGAGCCAAGGAGGGCCAAGCCCCATCAGAAGGATTTGTGCATCCAGGGTTCTGCTTCTCTCCTTTATGCCTCTGCACCCAAGGTAAGATCCAAGGGATTTCATGCCCAGTTCCAAGGGATCCAGCAGATCAACCCTCTGAGACCTGACAGCCACAGGCACCTCATAATTCCCACTTCAATCCAGCCAGCTGAGGGCTTTGGAACTTGCATTTAGACAGGCTTTTACAGAGTAAACCTGTCTGGGATGGAAAAGCCCTGTGCAATTCCTCCCACAGGCAAGAATAAATCCATACTTCCCTTTCCCCCCTCCTGTGGCTTTCCCTGCTGCTTAACCTGATTTCCCATGGGAATGAGACTGATGATCACCCTGTCCTTGCCTGACCTCCTGAAATTGCCCTGACAGCTCCCAAATCCTGAGCCAGCTCCCACCCAAGCTGACAGAGGAGCAGGAGCCTCCAAAAGGCAAAGTCCCTTTATCTTTCAGGAAAAATCATCTGCAGGGAAGAAGGAGCCTGAAATCAGAGTGACATTGCTGGAACAGCTTCAGCTCCAGTTCCAGAGCCATCTGCCTCCCCAAATCCCAAATCCCAACCAGCACACACGGAACCACTGACTGCCAGCCAGGCACCACAGGCAAAGGAGCCCAGGAGGGTCTGGCAGCATTCCAGAGGGATGAGGAGGTGGAAATGTGTGTGGGGCAGGAGGGAGGGGGTGGAGGATGCCATGGCTCCCAAAAAGCTGGTTTGATGACTGTTTTCCAAGTGACCCCCCTGGAGCAGACTCCAAGGCAGTCGCTCAGAGCCCAGCCCAGGGAGTGGGCAGGAGCAGAGGGACAGGACATGGAATGGACTGTCCCTACCAAGAAGACACAGCAGGGGAGGGGAATAACCAGCAGCATGTGCTGATTCCTCAGCGTGAGCAGGCAGGGAAGGGCCCACAAGCAAACCACAGACACAAGAGCAGAGACAAAATGATGATTATGTAAAGATGGAAAGATTTTGGCTTAAAAAAAACCCCAAAGAGCACTAGAAACCAAACAACAAACCAAACAACATTCCCCCATCCAGCCCCCTGTCTTCTCTATGCTTTGCCTTAAAATTCAGAGGAGTCAAAACTAAGAGGGCAATTAAAATCAGGACTAAAGGGATAAGATAGGGATAAAGAGAAAGGAAAAGGTTGGAAAAACAAAGTCTGCACACAGGTCAAACTCCTGACCATTACAAAGAATATTTATTTCTACAGCTGCTCCCAGTAAGGGAATTCCTTGCTGTTCTTTCTTCACTCTCCAGAAACCTCTACTAATTCCACAGCCTTTTAAACGGGATGTTTCATAGGAAACATCAACCATGGAATCACAAACCCCAGCTGGAAGGGACCTTAAAGCCCATCCAGTCCCATCCCTGTCATGGCAGCCTCCACTGTCCCAGGTTGTTCCAAGCCCTGTCCAACCTGGCCTTGGATACTCCCAGGGACGGGGCAGCCACAGATTTCCTGCAGTCCCTTCTGTTCCCTCAGTTAAGGCCACCCCAGATGTGGAAGTGACCCCTGGGGACATAAAAAGCTCCAGACCAAGGGATCTCCTCCTGCACAGCCCTGGGACCAGTGATCTCAGCTGTGTTCTGAGGGATTGTCCCACTACTCCCAGTGCAGCAGCTGCTTTGGCAGCTTCTAAAACAGAGACTTGCACAAACAACATTCAGCCAAAGCAAGAGACACATCTCAGTTTAAGGGGAGCACTGATTTTTTTTTCTAAAGAATGTTTAATTCACGTGTTTTTTGATTAAAATTTAATAGATTGAAATTCAGATGAATGCCAGGGGAGATATAAAAACACCTTTAGAATCAGTTGAAAAACCTCATTGAGCTTCCAACAGAGTTTCTAAGATTAAAGAAACCTCACCCAGATCACATCCATCACCTTAGCAGAACATAAATCCTCCACACCAATCTGTGCATTATAGCCTTGTCTGCAGGCTGTTCCATGCTCTGAATGTGCCATTAAAAGAATGAGAGAAGGAAAGGAAAGGAAAGGAAAGGAAAGGAAAGGAAAGGAAAGGAAAGGAAAGGAAAGGAAAGGGAAGGGAAGGGAAGGGAAGGGAAGGGAAGGGA
>VWYI01043140.1:231310-298970 GCA_013399455.1 Anthoscopus minutus
AAGGAAGGAAGGAAGGAAGGAAGGAAGGGAAGGAAGGAAGGGAAGGAAGGAAGGGAAGGAAGGGAAGGAAGGAAGGAAAACAATTAAATGGGCCCTGCAGAGCACAAGGAAAGCCAGCAGAGCAGCTAGGGTGGGCCCAGGATGCAGCAATGGCCTTGCCTGTACATCTCCCATGGAAAAAGGGATAATCTAGATTTGACCTAGATGCTGCAATCCCCGTGAGTGCAGAAAACCCACACAGCTCCCAATCCAAATACATGAGCGAGCAAACCAATGTCCAGGATTCAGCAAACAAACCCATCTTGGCTAAAGTAAACCTTAGAGTTGTATTTTGGAGCAGTTCTGCAAGGAAACAAACCTTGGAAAACTCCTCTATTCTGGCTGCACCAGAGACACCTCCTCCCACCACTCTCCTTCGGCCCGGCCCAGACTGCTGTGTGATCAATATTCCATGTACCCCAGCCCATGGTTTGCCCTCCAGGCAGCCCAGCTGGTGAGAATCAAACAAACCCCATAATTCAGGCAGGCATGAAGCTCTCTGCTCAGCTCTGAAGGCTCTCACACGAGCAGGGTTATTCAATATTTATGTGCCAGCGCAGAGGAGCCGCACACGTGGCAGCCACGGGGCCTCGGAGAAACGCTCCCATCTTCAGTGATCCCAGTCCTGACTGCTCCAAGGAGCTCTTGCAGAGCAGGGGTGTGACAGAGTGGCTCAGACCTCACTCACAGCCCCAGGTTTGTGATCTGCCTTTTCCCAGTTTGAGTAAATGCAGATCCCATGAAGGTTTGAGGCAAAGGGTTTAAATTAAAGACTCTGTTTTCCCAGATCACATCAGAGAGCAGTGAAGGGCAAGAGCTGCTGCATTTGCTGAGAGCTGTTCTCTCTTTACACATAAATCAGCTAAACAATGTTCATTCTATTGCTTTGCTTAATAGCAACAATATTCCACAGGCTGGAAAGAGAGAAGGATCCCACTCCAAGGTTAATTAGCTGGCCTAACAAGAGCGTGTTCAATAATGAACACAAAATTCACCAAAGGAGCCATGCTTCAGCAGCTCCCAGGTGTGGGATGCAGCCACATCTCGGCTGCAGGTTCCTCCTGCAGCTCCTCCTGCAGCTCAGTCACGGCTGCAGCAAACACCTCCTGTGCTCTGGGATAGGGATGAGACTCCCAGCCCTGGGAAAGCTCCCTAACATTCTCCTTCATGGAGCTGCTGGTCCATAGGTGCCCTTTGTGGTGTCCCATGGGCCTGACAGAGCACCTTGTTAATTCTGGCTCCACCCTGTAGGATTTCCTACCTCTGGCAACACCAGGAATCACAGAATCTCCTGAAAGAGTCCACAGGGATCACCTAACCCTGCACAGACACTCCAACAATCCCACCCTGTGCATCCCTGAGAGCATTCACTCCTGCTGTGAAGCTGGAAGGGGACTTTTGCAAGAGCAGTGAGTGACAGGACAAGAGGGAATGGCTTTGCGCTGAAAGAGAGAAGAATTATATTGGACGTTAGAAAGAAATTCCTCCCTGTGAGGATGGACACAGGCCCTGGCACAGGTGCCCAGAGCAGCTGTGGCTGCCCCTGGATCCCTGGCAGTGCCCAAGGCCAGGCTGGACAGGGCTGGGAGCAGCCTGGGACAGTGGGAGGTGTCCCTGCCATGGCAGGGGATGGAGCTGGGTTGCCTTTCATGTCCTTTCTAACCCAAACCATTCTGTGATTCCATGTCTCTGTGGATGTCTGTCATCCCTTCTTAGTCCTCCCTTTCCATGAGAAGTGTCCCAGTTAATTTAACTTCTCCAGGTTTGGAGGTAGTTCTGTGTTTGTGGTTGTCCCTGCAGCCTTTACCAGCACTAAACACTGAAGGTAAGGAAATGACCTGTAGTTCAATACCTTCAACATAAAAAACTCTCCCTTGAATTTTCAGAGGACGAGAGAATGTTCCTGCCTCATTTTGATGGCAGCAGCTTTATTGTGGTGATTGGAAACTTTTTTGCTTCCCTGACACTGGAGCTTTGGCAGTTCCCATAATCTGTTTATATAAAGCTGGCTCCTCCTTCCCGACCACATTTTACTTCCCTGGAAGGGGAAGTGGTCACAGCCCTTAAGCTGCCAGACCTCCAGGAGCATTTTCTGGGGTGGGCAGGGTTGATTTTTTGCCTAAATACCTTCACTGGAAGCAGACAGGGATGCTTCTGGCCCAGGGAAGGGGAGCAGCACAGGAAGAGCCATGAGATCAGTTGGTGTGGGCATAGGGGATGGAGCCAGCTCTTTCTCCTTCCCTCCACCTGGTCCTGGCAGCTCCCAGCCCCTGCTCCTCAGGAAGGAGCCACAGCATCTCCTGTCACAGCTCCTCCCTGCCAGAGCCTCTGCAGATCAAAGCCTGGGCCCAGGATACAAATCCACATGTCATTGTAGACCTGTCCCTGCTGACAGCCAGCATGCACAAACATTGCCTTGGGATGGAAAAATCCTGGAGTCCAGAGGCAAATCCACCACATCCCTTTTATCTGGGTCACTTGCCCAAGCACCCACTGGATTGTTTCTGTCCCTCCATAACCTGACAGGAAACACCTGTGTCCATGGAGGAGCTTCCCTCTGTGGCTGAGCTCCCAGGGTTTATGGGGCTGGAGTGGGAAGGTGAAACACGAAATGATGACATGGAATGATGGCACTTCAGCCATGGCTCTGTGCTGCTCTCACTGTGGGTTGGGGAATGTTGCCATGGTGATGGCAGCTCCCAAACGTCTGCAGAGCCCATCCAGGCTCCACAGACACACTGGGATACCCAAGGACACCTTGGGATGTTCAGGGCATGTCCCAGGGCTGGCACTGCCCTCTCCCAGCCCCCGTGCCTCCCAGGCTCTGCCACTGCCAGGCTGTGTCCCTGGAGGGGCCAGGCTGCACAAGGACATTCCTGCTGCCTCTGTGCCAGGCAGGAAGATTTCAGGAGTGATTTCCATATGCAGCTGTGCCGGCCTGATAAAATGACACTGAAATAGTGCAGTAAATTATAGTGACAGGAGCCATCATCTGCACAGCCCGCACGTGCCGGCTGCCCGGGCTTTCTTCCCTGAACAAAGCTCTGCTCTGCACAGCTAATGAGCCTGTGGGAGCCTTTCCAAGGGCAGGAAAAGCAGCAGAGCTTCATGGCAGCTTTTTTTTTTTTTATTTGCATGATTAACATTAGAGCTGCTCCATTTGCATTCAGAGTGACAATCACAGAGCTGGCAGGAGCACAGGTACAGCAAATAAACCCTAAAGCATCACATGAAGCAACCTCAGCTGGGGTTTCTGGAGTGACCCTTTGGTGTGATGTCCCTGCTGCCATATGGGGTTTGTGACACTGGACACAGCTCTCACTTGCTGAATTCTCCTGGAGCCAGCAAGTTGCCACGGTTAAATCACATCACATCTGCTCACTGACTGCATTGGGGCAGAAGGAAAATTACAGCCTGGAATCTCACTGACATTTTACCACAGAAAAAAAATGAGCATGAAAGATAAATCTAAAGGTGAAGACATCCCAGAAATGTGGAACAAAAGAATGTAAAATTATCTATTTAAACTAGAAGTCAGTTTAATTCAATTGAACCAAACTCGTAAGCACCATCACACAAAGGCAGCAGCTCTGGAGGGTTGAGGGTCACTGGATGATGAAGTTCTCCAGTTAATTACTGAGTCCCTTCTGGAAAGCCTTGTGATTTGCAGGAGAGCAATAAGCCACAGAATACACACCATTAGAAAAAGAGCTGCTAAATGTGGATTCTTTCACTTACACTCATTCCTGTGCAGAAGAAAACACCCCTGGGCCCCAGGCGGGGATCAGCTGCTCTAAGGCTGCTCCTCATATCTGCCTCAGCTTGTGTCACACAAGTGCCCATTGTCACAACACCACATTTCATCTCCTCTTGTCTTTCCCTTTTCCTCAATTCAAATTTGAGGAACTCCAATGCAACAGAAGGCTCAGTTATTTAAAATAAAATCAAATTCTTCTAGATGTGCTCATAGTTTGCCCCCCCTCAGCCTCTGATGCTCACAGGCAAAACTACAGAAGGAAAAAAGAGCAAGAATTAAATTTCCCTGTGAGTTGTTAATGAACAATTGAAAGCAAGTTGAGGACAAAAATGACAGGCATAATTGCTTTGATGCTTTCAGAGGTCAAAGAAGGCCTCATCAGATCCCTCCTCTGGTTTGATTTTTGATTGTTGACTGTTCCTTTTCCAGCACTGCCTGACTGCACCGGCCCCATCTGCCGGCAGCAGAGCAGGGGAGGGATCCCAGCCAGGGCTGGGAGCAGAGTTAACAGGAAACAAGAGAAACACTGAAAATGGAGACAAAGTCAAGTTTTTTCCAGGTGGATTTAACACTGTACAAGGTCTCTAATCCATATCTATAGATACCAGCTCAACACCTGCTCTTTAGCTGATGGGCTATTTAATAAGCATTTAATGATTCATTGAGTGTTTCTTGGTTTAGTTGCAAGTTCCAGGGCTCTGAAAAGCTTCTCTGCATCCCCTTGCCAGCATCTGAGAGCCTGGTTGAAGAACCTCCAGTGAGTGAAAGCAGAAAGGGTTCGGCTACAGGAAAGGAGCTCCAGGAAGACATCCAGATTTCTCCAGAGTCCTCAGTACCCTGAGCACTGGAGAAGGAGTTTGTCTTTTCCCCACAAATCCTTTATGAGGTAAGTTAGAACTTCCTGAAGATTTCTCACAGAAAAATAACAAAAAGATGCCTCCATGTCCTGCTTCAGTCCTCAGGTAGACTCATGTTGGTCCCTCCCCACCCTAGGGAGAGCAGAACACAGGGCAGGGAGGTTTGTGAAGCCACAGGATAATGTGCAGCAGCATTTTGATTTCTATCACTTTTGCTGACCATGGCAACAAGGAAACCTCCAGAAATGATGCCACACAAACCCACTGCAGCAAAACCCTTCATGGAGCCAGGGAGTTGGTCTATTACTCCATAGCAGGTATTTACCTTCCAGGGGCAAAAAAAAAATCTTTTGCCCTGCTGTCTTTGATGCTGAGCCTACTCCAGATCCCAGCCCAGACAATGTAATTCTGGAGCTGGCAGCAAACTCACAAAACTGACAAGTTGCTGTTAAAATTGTGTCTCTCCCTGGATTTATCTGAAGGAGGAGTTTGGAGCTCACTGAGCCATGATCTGCTCCCACAGCAATACAGCTTGGGGCTCAGAAATTACTCTATAGTAGCTGCACCTTGCAATTTCCAAAAAGGTCACCCCTCAATTGCTCCCTGGCTTAATATGAAAGTTGGAGTTACCTGGGAGCAAGCAGGCCCCCCCTGCAGCTTTATTCCACAAGGAGTGCATTAGCTCACCCCATTTCTTGGGAAGAAAGAGACTCTGGGTTAGAGCTCTGGCCCTGTGACCTGCCTGAAAGTACCAAAGTGGCTCCAGGCAGGAGGTTCCTCCCCAGAACCCTGCTGAGCATGGGGGAAGCATAGCTAAAAGGATCCAGGAACACCTCCCAGGGGCCATGGGAGTTCCCACAGATTAGCCCCAGGCCACCCCATGAGAATAAGCCAGATGGAGCTTCTGGAAAAGTGCTCCCCTTTCCAGGGAAGGAAGGTGGGAGAAGATGTTGAGTAGTCCAAGGGAGCTCAGCAGCAGGACCTGCTCAGAACAGAGAAGAAAACTGAACCACAAAGCTCTGAGAAAGGCAGGGCCTGCATCCTCCAGAGGCTGAGCTTGGCCTTTCCAGATAAAAGGTGCAGAATTCCCTGCTAAAGACAAACCATGCAGCACAACAAATACCAAGAGACCAACCCTAGACCCAATGCTTTCTGTTCCCATACTGGTCAAACTGGTTGGGTTTCCAGGAAGGGAATGACACCCAATGCACTGTAGACACCACAAACGTGAGTGTTCCACAGAATTCAGAGCTTCCAGGTGGGAACTTCTCCTTCAGGCTCTTCCTCATTCAGTCAGGTTTGGAAAGTTTGTGCAAACCTGTGTTCCCTGCACAGCTTTTGTTCTGTCAAGTTTTTATGCCCATCTGTCAGCAATTTCTATTTGTGAGGGACAGGAACAGGTTCAGAAGTTCTGTTCTTTCCCAGATTCCAAGAATTTCACAGAAGATATGCATGTTAAGAAATTAGCTTCTAAAAGTCTTGAACTAATCCACTTTGCCTGACAGGGCAAAATCAACCCCACCATTTCTGCTCTTTGCCAGATAGATCTCACTCGTACAGACACAGTTTTCAGCAAGTGCTAACACCAGAGAATCATGGATAGTTTCTGTTAAAAGGAACCTGAAAGCTCCCCCAGTCCCATCCCCTGCCAAGGCCAGGGACACATTCCACTTGATTTCTCCACTTGATCCCATCCAGCCTGGCCTTGGACACTTCCAGGGATAGGGCAGCTGCAGCTTCTCTGGGCATCCTTTGCCAGGGTGTGGTGAGACTGGGCTTTAAGGTCCCTCCTGATCCAAACCAGCCTGGAATTCTGTGATTCCACATTTCAGCCATTAAAGTCCCCCAAGCTGCCAGGTGTCCTGCTTCCACTGAGAAAAGAGCAAGTTTTTAAACACTGATGAACTTTCTAAGTGCTACAGCTCCCACCATACCAAGGCTACAGAGAACACCTTGGAAAGAGCGCTGAAAATATCGATCAGAGACCAAATCACAGAAGTCTGGAATCTGTGCAGCAACAGAGCCAGAAAGGAGAGCAAGGGTGGTTTAAGGTTTGAGCTGAGTTTCTGAGGCAGTGGAAGCTTTACCTTCTGCAGGAAGAGGACGATCCTGACGAGCATCTTGGCGTGCAGCTCCTCCAGGGTGAACAGAGTCCGCGGCGTGCGGATGAAGAGCTTGGTCTTGCCGTAGGCCACGTCATGCTGGAAGCCATGGCACTCGATGAGCTTCCTCACAGCATCCTTGTCTGAGGGGAGGTCGTGGTTGGGCCAAGTGAATTCTGAGATCATCTTGTACCTGGAATGAAAAGATACAATTTACAAATGTGAACTTGCCACCAAGGTGCTCAAGAAGGCCAATCTTCAACTGGTTTTAGAAAAAAGAATCAATGAAATTAAAACTGAGTATAGATGGGAGTCTGAAGAGGTCGTCTGTAACAATTATGATTCTCAAAATACAAGGGAAATGACTAAAGGAGATGCATGATTTTGTGAGATGATGCAAAATAATATTGGGAGGAGCTCAATTCACCAGCACTGAAACGATGCAAGAGGACAAACTCAGCAATCCTGCAGATTTGTCTGTTCCATTTTTCATACCTTCAGTATCCAATTTTAATTTTTATTTGTTTGCTTGGTTTTTGTTTGTTTGATTTGGTTTGGGTTTCGTGAGGAACGAAAGCTTTGGTTTGTTCACATCCTGCATGAGAAGCCATCTGCAAACAATTGCTTTGTCAGAAAGCCTGGATTTAAAAATGTTCCAAATAATTTTTCCTCATGAATCACTTTGGGAGTCATCTCTAACAACCTCTGTCACTTCCCCCCCCGCAGCAGAACTTTGGCTCCCCCAGTTTTTGCAAACACTGCCTGTAACTGTGGCGAGCCATTCCTCCCATCCCTCACTCTCCAAACTCTATTTTCCACTACAGAGAAATGCAGACTGGAACTAAGACATCTACAAATCAAACCCAAAGTACCGGGATCAGCCCGAGCTCTCTAAGATTTACCAACCCAGGAAAGGGGAACTTACTCTGTAAGATTACCAACCCTTGATTAGGGGAACAGGCGTTTGCAAAAAGCAACAGTGAATTTTCTGCATAAGATTTATGGACATAATAAGAGCTGTAATAGACGTTTTCACTGGAATGGAACCCACAGCCCTGTGTTCTAGATAAAACAAGCACTCAGCAAGCTCAGCGACTTTGCACTTCAAAGCCTCCAGCCAAGGCAAGCATCAATCTCAAAGCTTCAGACACTCTCAGCTCTCAGTTACACTTAAATGCCCTCACAATCACCCTTTTCCTGGGAGCACCGCAGGAGGCTCGGAACAGCCTCAAAGATCCTGAATGGAAACATCCCAGCACGTTCATTCATCAAATTAGCCTTTGGGAATACACTATGGAAGAGGGGGAAATGGAGGTGCACACTGCACCTAAGCAGAGATCACCGTCCCCGGGGGTGACAGGGATATCATTGATAAATAAACAGGATTAAAAAGCTCCCTTCAGAGTCCCAGGAGAAAATATAGCACGTGCTGGCAAAAGCATTCCTGCTCTCACACACGGACACACGAGACATCAATGCAGCACACTGGATCCTCTTCCTTGTTCTCATCAGGAAAATGTTCCTGCAATAGTTTATTCACTGGGAAAAATCTCTCACCTCGAGACAGTTGTGTCAGGGAAAAGAAAAAATAAAAGAGCAAAGCAGTGGCAGTGCAACCCCTGGAGCTGGGAACGAGGCTGGGAACAAGGCTATGGACCAGGCTGGGGTCCAGGCTATGGACCAGGTTTGGACCCAGGCTATGGATCAGGTCAGATCCAGGCTATGGACCAGGTTTGGACTCAGGCTATGAGCCAAGGAGCTCAGGAGAGAAGGGATGTCACAGCATGGAAAACCTGCCCTAGATGTTAAACCCTCCTGCTCCTTTCCACAGGCATTAAAGACACCCCAGTGCTGATGGCCCCCCTCCCTTCCAGCCACAGCAGGTGGAATATCCCAGCTGTCTAGCTGCTCCAATTGTCCCCACACGTGTCACACAATGCCACCAACTCCTTCCCCGCAGCACAGACATGGCGTGGATGCCACAGCCACTCACAGCTCTGGCCTGGTGTTAATTATAGCCAGGCAGAGTCTGGAATTAATCTGCTCCCTGACACCACAGCCCTGCCCCTCTCCTGCCTGCGGATCCCCTCAGCTCCCAAGGTCACTCAGACACATGGAACACCCCCTCCTGAACACCTTTGTTTCTCCTTCCCCTCTGTACCTCCCTATGGAAACAGGGATGAGGCTTCTCCTGGAATTAACATTTCCCAGTCCAGCTCTCCTAAGAACCAAGATTTCTGCAAGCCACTAACTGATGAAGCTCTAATGAACAATATTGGGTGTGCAGCTGCAGCTGGGCCTCACTGTCCCTCCCCAGCCTGCTGTTCACAGCTCTCAGTGTTGATTCCATGCTATGTTTGACATAGCCTGGTATAGGCATACGGATGCCTCCATGTGGAAAGGGTTGGATTGCACTCACAAACCCCTTCCTGAAACCCAATCAGCCTTTTTTTGATGGGAATTTCTATATTAAACCAGGAGAATGCACTCCATCTATAAAAGTGCCATGTGTGACACCCAACTGGATGATGCTGTGACCACAGGAAGGGACAACTTCTCCTGGTCCAACAGAAAATACTTCAAATTGGAAAGGGCAGCCTGGCTTGCACAGAGCTCAAGGGAAGGTTTTCTTTATCCAAAGAAAGCTTGAGAAGGACATTTATAATGGTCTTAACTATGCTTCACTTCATTCCTTACTGAGGAAGAGGAGATATCAACTACTTTACAGGATTTAGGGCTAATTATCAACAAACTCTTCTCCTACAGAAAGAGAAGCTATTTTTCTGGTTTTATTTTTTTTTTTATTTTTCTCCTTTTATTAATTTAGAAAAGACATGGCAGACCAGGCTTGGAGCAACACCACACACACAAACAGTGTCTGATCCCTCACTCTGGATATCAAATCCCACTCCAGGGCTGGGCAGGACTCCTGCTCCACCAGCCCAAAACCTAAAGCAGTTGCCATGTGCTTATTTGGTTTCCTGGCTGCAAACAATGCAGGGCTGGAGCTCACGAGAGCTCATCAAACATTCATTAAAAACAAAGCAGCTGTTTATATTAATAGCGATTACACAAATCTTAAGAGTAAAATGTAATTAATTCCACATGTGAGATGAAAGCACTCTATCCACTGCAGAATGGTTCAAGAAGCTGATCCCCAGTGCTGCAGACGATTTAAGAAGCCAGAGCCTTTCATTCCACCTTGGGTATTATGATATATCCAGGCAAATCTCCACTGTGAACAGCAAAAGATCTTTCACCAGCACTTTGTTTCTAACTCATAACATCTCACCTGCTCGGATAGTTAAATTTTTTTCTATTCTCACAGGCCTTTTCTCAACTGATTCAATAACAGAACAAAAACTCCATTCACTTCCATCAGGCTGAACTTGTAGGGCTCACATTAATTTAGTGAAGCCTTAAGACAAATTTCAATCTACAACATGTCATTTGTCACAAGTCTGGTAGGAATTAAGAGGGCAAGAAGAATCAAAAACACATTTAATGGGATCATGGTACCATTCCTCTTTTCAGACTTCCAGTTTTTAGAGTCCAGGAGTTTTTCACACATAATGTCACTGTGTGCCATCACGTGCTCTCCCAGACACACCATGTCTTGCTGCAACAATTAGGCAATTCAGAGAGAAAACACCAGTTAATTAGCTCAGGTTTTAGCGTGATAGTCGGGGGAAGCTCCTCATTACACATTCCTGCTGCAGAGTAGCAGCCAGTGAGTTTCAGCAGACAAGGAGTTGAGCCTGAGAAGCACAAGCTCCTCAGAACAGCTGAACCAGAACATCCACGGTCCTGTGGGATCTGTCTCAGCTTATCCAGGAGCTGATTCAAGCCAAGCAGAGCTGAGGAGCTGGGCAGTGCCAGGCAGCTCTCACCTCACCTGTGCAGGAACTTCTCGTAGGTCTGGCGGTAGGCGAAGCCGGCCCGGCGCACGCGCACGTTCTCCAGCAGCCCCAGGTACTCGACCTGGTGCCGGCACCGCTCCTCGTCAAAGAGCTGCGGGGACTTCTTGTCATTGGGCTTGATGCAGCGCACGTAGTAGGGCTCCTGGGGACACACCACAGCAGTGTCACCCCAGCAGAACACTGCAGACAGACACAACCCCTCCTTGCAGCAGCTGTGAGCTCAAGCCTCCAGGTCTGGCTGCTCAGCAGGAATCAGAAGGTTAAAACAGATGTGACAATAACAGTGTTTAAGGAGAGCCTGGATATGGCACGGTCTAGGTGACAAGCTGGTGTTAGGTCATAGGTTGGACTCAATGATCTCAAAGGTTTTTCCACCCTGGCTGATTCTGTGATCCAATGTTCCCCTCCTTCACATCCTGCCATCACCCCTTTAGGTTGGAAGGGACTGTGAAGATCACCCAGAGCCATCCCCTGCCATGGGCAGGAACACCTTCCACAATTCCAGGTGGCTCCAGCCTGGCCCTGGACACTTCCAGGGATGGGGCAGCCACAGCTTCTCTGGACATAGCATTAGGAGCATGAGTTGCAGGAAGTGTCACTCGTTCACTGCTGACACAACAGCAGCCAGTTCTCAGCTGTTCCCCAGGGCTGCCACAGAACCCCCCAGCCCAGACTGTGCTGCCAGGCACAGCTCTGCCACTCAAAAATGCAAAACCTCTCAAAACCCCTCAATCTGTGACTTCAGGTCCAGCACAAAGGCCAGTGACTGTGCCTGCATTTGATATAAAAAGGCTGAAATCCTTTGGAAAGCAGGAATGGGAAGTGCCTGCACAGACAGGAGATCATCTATCAGTGCAATTACAGTGTAATTAAAGCTTCTCAGAAATGACAGCTCCCGGAGTAAATTCTAAAGTAGATTATTCTATGCTTTCAATCCCCCCAGCCCCAGCTCTTCAGGGGGATAATTATGCAGCTCCCATTCTTGCTGTCAGAGAACTGCAGTTTGTAAAGGGAAGAACTGAAATGCAGAGACACAAAGGCCCCAGCTTTGAAAGCTCTTTTGATGTCTAATTGCAGCTGATTTTATTTTTTTCAATCAAGCTGAGCAATTTTTAGGTTTTTAAGTGTTAAAAAGAAACTAAACCAGTTCTAAGCCATTGCACCCTAAGCAAATTCTTTTTTGAGGTGTTTCTTTTCTGTACTTTATAGCTCCTTACATGAGAGAAGGGATGAGACAGAACTGACAAATTTGTGCTGGATGTGTCCAATCAGTCACAGTGGTGACATTATAACTTAGCAGAAGCGAAGCCTGTCAGCCTGGATAGGAGAGGAAAAGACAGAAGGAAGAATCAGACAAAAGGAGTTACAGAGGAGGAGAGAAAAAAGAAAAGAAACAAGGAGGAGATGCCTGTCCAGAGAGCTCCCAGAGAAGATCATCAGTCACAGCTGGGGCAGCCACAGGGCTTCCCATGCCAGGATTTACAAAACAGCCACCCAAAATAATCCACTGAAGAGAAAAGAGCTTGCACAGCAAAACATGCGCTTGAGAAATACACATAGCAACTGGAAAGGCCAGTTTTTGTTTTGAGTGGTTTGATTTTGGAAAAAACATGGTACTTTTTTCTACCTATGGGAAGTTTCTGCCCAAAAGATTCTGGAAATCTGGAGGATTTCAGCAACACTGAGACACCGGTGCTGATAAGTATCATTTAAACTCAGTGTGCTTCAAAACCAGATTTCATGGAGTCACAGAATCGTTCAGGCAGGAAAAGCCCTCAGAGATCATCGAATCCAGCTTGTCCCCAGCACTGCCAAGGCCACCACTGACCCGTGTCCCCAAGTGCCACATCCACATGGCTTTTAAATCCCTGCAGGGATGGGGACTCCACCAGTGCCCTGGGCAGCTGTGCCAATGCCTGACCACCTTTTCCATTAAGAAATTTTCCCAGAATCCAACCTAAACCTCTCCTGGCCCAGCCTGAGGCCATTCCCTCTGTTCCTGTCCCTGTTCCCTGGGAGCAGAGC
Organism: Anthoscopus minutus; assembly: GCA_013399455.1. NCBI lineage: Eukaryota > Metazoa > Chordata > Aves > Passeriformes > Paridae > Anthoscopus > Anthoscopus minutus. The sequence continues at coordinate 244,011 of VWYI01043140.1, forward strand.
CCAAACCCCCCGGCTGTCCCCTCCTGGCAGGAGCTGTGCAGAGCCAGAAATTCCCCCTGAGCCTCCTTTGCTCCAGCCTGAGCCCCTTCCCAGTTCCCTCAGCTGCTTCTGGGGCTCCAGCCCCTTCCCAGCTCCATTCCCTTCTCTGGACACACTCCAGCCCCTCAATGTCTTGTTATGGGAGCCCCAAAACTGCCTCCAGGACTGGAGGCATTTCCATCCACACTTCTAGTGTCTCCATATGGACTTGTGTTTGCAGAAGCTGAAATTAAAACCAGATTTGAGAACAGCCCCTGCACTGCTAACAACACCAGTGCCATGACATTCATCCTAGGGAAACTCCTGAGACATCCCAGTAACCACAACACCTGCCCCTCCTCTCAGAGACTGCAGAGCTCTGCTTCACCACCGAATTCCAGGTTTAAACTGGAATAGCAACAAAAGAGAATTTAAAGGTTTTTATTCTAAATAGCAGAAAAGTTAAATAACCACTAATGCTGCAGCTACTGTAGCCACAGACTTTGATATTCTGGTGGTGCTGGACTGATGGTTGAACTCAATGATCATAATTAAATGTCTTTTCCACCCTTAACAATTCTAAAATTCCAAGATTATTGTTATTCCTGCCCACCAAATTGGCACTTTTGGAGACTATGCTCCCAAAGGACAGTTTTAAAGATACTCTTTCTACAACCAAAACCCCTGCAGCTTTCCAGGGAGGCCAAGCATGAGCATCAACAAAGATGCCATTCTCTTCAAGGACTACAGAAATTGAGCATATAAATGTAGTCTAAAGGAGTTTACAGAGAAGCACTGAGGCAGAACAGCCCAGGTGAGACAAGGAGCACTGACTGCACTGGGTACACCAGGTAATGTCAATAAACCATCAGCTCAAGCTACACAAAACTCAAGACTATCTGCAACTTGGCTGTTGAAAAACAGCTGAGAAAAACATGACCTGGTGTCACCTCCCCTGAGGAACCTTATTCCTCTGACATCCCTAGACCTCAGCAGTTTGTGCAACCCTGTGTTCAGAGCTGTTTCCATCAGCTGTGACCACAGGCTTCCCAAAAAAGTCCTGCAGGGTCCAAGCCACAGTCAAGACACACAGAGTGTCACTGTTGATTCCCCACTAGTGCAACTTTATTCCCAAATTCAGCACAGGAAATATGAAGTCCCAGGGGAGGACAAGGCTCCTCTGCCTTGGATCAGCTCAGCTTCTGACAGATGGCAGTGATAGGAAGGTGGGAATCTCTCCAGGGAAAAGCCACACTCTTCTCATCAGAAGTCAGAGTCAATTTTGAAACAGAAATCTTTACCTTCAGTGTCAGGTTGTCCACCAGTGCAATCATGGAGCTCTTGAACAGAGTGGCTGCTGTCAGAGGTCTCTTGGTGACCTCAGTGATGCTAAGTTTCCCTTCAGGCCACATCATCTTCAACACAGGGTTGGAGCTAAATTAAAGAGAGTTTCTTTAATTGCAGTCTCCAAACACTTCCACTCCAATAGTTGGATTGTTGGTTAGACTGGATTCTACTCAGACCCAGTGCTGCTTCCAACTCCCAGGGCATCACCCACACCAGGGTGACACTCCTGAGCACAACATTTTGTGCTCTTAAGAGCAAGTTCAAGTTTACAACTGAACATTCTGGAAAAACAACCACCAGCACATTCTCCCTTCAGATCAGGATATGCAGGAATAGGACAGTGAAAATTCCACAGAATGATCCATCAAAGGCAGGGGCTGCCTCACGGGCACAACAGAAAGAATTTAATCAACACAGAGGAGAGCGAGACCCACATTATCCTCCCTTAGAACTTGTTACCTGTGTTCAAGCTGCATTTCTGCACCTCTCTTGATATATAAAGTAATTTATACATTATAGTTTGTGTTTTTGAAGGGTTCAGGATGAGGTAAAGTGGCCCTGATGGATGACAAGAGTTCAGGAACAGACAAAAATGGAGCACATTTACACCAATCCAATGGCCAATCTAATACAGGCTTTAATGTACTGGAAGAGGTGTTTGGGAACAGGATTTTCCAGAGACTTCACAGAAAACAGGCTAAATTTGATAAAACCACACAGCAAATATTTTGCAAGGTTTCTGGCCAGTGGGAAGTGTTGCAAACAGGAACAATGGGACTGCTCAGGGGAGCACAGCCAGTCACTCCAAAGGGCTGCAGACCAGCACCACTGCAGGGTGCTTGTGCCCACTGCCCTCTGAGCAGAGCCCCTGAAAGATGCCAATTACAAAATGAGGACATGTTTAACGCCAGGTGAAGAAAAATACCTCCATGGGCACTTCCACCCATGATAGGTTCTGACAGGATTAGATTCTGACAGGATTTCAAATCTGCTTCTCAAGGCAACTTTTGTTTGCCCAACACGTGACCTCATGGTTTGCACTTCTCACATCACTGCAGACTTGAAAGGATTCAAACCTATCTCCCCATTTTCTCTCAAAACAGGGTATTTTAGGTGAGGCCAAGGATATCTGTTGTTGACCAAAGTTCAACAGGGTCTTCAGCACTGATTACAGAAAGAGCAGTGATGGTAAATCTGTAACAGGTTAATGACAAATCAGGCAGCACAAGCAAGCTCTGCACTATCTTGATTGCACAATTATAAAAAAAAAACCCAAAAAACCACTTTAAATTCTGTTCAATTAAAGGCTACATCAGAACAGAAACAACATGTACAGAATAAGGACTTTAACCTGAAAAATCCAAATAACAGCCTCTGGGTCACGGGAGATGTGCAAAGATCAAATTCCAAAGCAGTGTGTTTATTCACACACACTGAAGACAGAATCACTGAAAACCTGAGTCTCTAATAGCATCACTCCACAAAAAAGGATTCTGACAAATCATATTAAAATTCACCTCATTAATATTCTTACCTGTTGTACATGAGGCGTTTGAAGTCTTGAAATAAAGTGTCCTTGTTTTTGTCAATAAATCCAGTGACTGAGTAACTGAAAAATAAAGGGAAACCAGAGTTAATTGCAAAGTAGCAAAGTCCTTTTCTGAGCTGCTGGGAACTGTGGAATCAGCATCCCTGCACTCCTACAGACACAGCAGATGCTAATCCAGCCCTGCTCCCAGCCCACCACTAATTGCTGCAGGAGCAAAGTGTAAGACTTGGATCCTTGGGCCCAGCTCCCAGCTCCAGCACAGGAACAACACACCTGGCTTAAGAGAGCTCCTGGAGCTGTGCAGGTGCTGGCTCAGACACCTCACAGCACTTGGCAGGGGGTAGATGGCCCAAATTCAGGAGTTACACCCAGGATTCTGTCACCAAACTGTGTGTGTGTTTATGTTAAATTCTTGGGAAATTCAGGTTTGTTTTTCAATCTGTGCAATCTGCCCCTCTCTTGGTGGAGAGAGTCTGAATTCCAGAGCAGCCTCTGAGTAGTGACTGGGGAGCTCCCCTGGAAATCAATGCACACAAAAACACATATACTTTAGATTCCTTCCTTCCTCTATTCCCACAGGAACACCACTCTAGGAACTCACTGTTTCAGGGTTTCACCTCTTCTCCAAATCTCAAGGCAGGCAGTGATCTGTCCTCATGGAAGAGGTCCAAAATCTCTCCATTCAGTGACTCCCATGCAGATGCTTCCTGAGCTCCAGATCCCACCCTGGGAAGCTGCACCCAACCTGCAGGCTCTGGGATCAACCCACAACATGCATATCCCTGTATGGAGCCATCCTCAAATCACAATCATGGAACAAGACCTTTTAAAAAGGCATCCAATTCCTCTCCCTGCCATGGCAAGGGCACCTTCCACTATCCCAGGGTGCTCTAAGCCCCATCCAACCTGGCTTTGGACACTCCCAGGGATGGGGCAGCTCTGTGTGAGGCAAGGGCCTCACCACCTCAAGTCTCAGGGTTCTATGTAAGACCTAAGCCTGAACCATCTGTGATTCTTTCCATATTTCAGGTTTCTTCTACACCGTTTGTCAGTCACTGGCAGTTCACCATTGCTCAACCACTGAGATAGCATCTTGTATTTTCTCCTCCAAAAGCCCCTGAAATCAGGGATATGTGTCAGGAATTGCTCAGCAAAGAGTCCAGAAGATAACCTGCTTGTGCTACATGGGCTCCAGTCTGATTACACTGGTTGTCCTTGGAAATTAAAGGTGAAATTAATCCTAAGGTAAAAGAAATCATAAATGATTCCCTCAGTAACTCCCTTCCTTCTGACATGGGAAGATCATTAAATTACTCCAGTGATATTCCACACAACAGCTTTCCCAGGAAATGCTTTCTACCATGTGTATCCTTCACTTCCACTCACTCTCCCTTCCCACTGCTGTCACCTCCTGCACTTGTTCCTGCAGGCTCCAGGCAAACATTCCCCAACCTCCTGCCCTGATCATCCTGCAGGTTATCACTCCCCTGTGCTTCCAGCCTGCTCCAACTGATTGGAGAATTTAAAGCCAGAGTTATATAATCACACCAAACAGATGTCTAAACCAGATTTTATTAGTGCAGCTTTCTTGCATAAACACTTCTGCCTTTTTTTCCTTGTTTTTTCCCCTGCAGCACTGCTCTCCATTCACCCCCCATGTCTCACTCTTCTTTTGTTTCACTCCAAGTACAAATTCCCACTCTGTAGAGCAAGGCACTACCAGAAGACTTAATTGATAAGCAAGTGCTGCACTCTGCAATTGTGTGTGACAGCTATTCTGGCTTGCACCAGAAGCAGCAGTAAATCAGAATATTGTACCACTTCAGGGCTGCTGGAAAGACAAAAATAGAAGGTGCAACTTTATTTCTGAAGGAAACTCACATCACATCCCCAGCATAGTGCTTGATCCGGAAGTCTCTGTCGAACTCCAGCGTTTTGTCCGTGGCACAAAGCTGAAATAAATTAATATGCATTAAAATACCACCCATGGGCTGATATTAAAACACCACCCCTGAATTTACAAGCTCCATAGGAGAGCAACCTGCCTTCAAAATACCACAGGGAACTACAGGAATTCCTTTCTATATGCATGTGCAGATGTGAAACCCACTGCTGGAAAATGTTTTCATGGATGCACTGTAAGAATGTGTGCTCGTACAAATGAAGCTGCAAGAGCCTATAATTTTATGAAGAAATTGATATTATCTCAGAAACACCATCATGCAAAAAGAACACTCATGCCTGTAGAGAAACATTGCACCCACGAGTTAATTTATGACTTTTTAGAAGTCTTCCTTTATGTTTTTTTGCCATTGCAGTGTAACTCTGCAGAGAAATGGGCCAACTGCTGTGACAACAGCAAAGCTTGTTCAGTCCCAGACCCCTCCAGGTCATGTGACACCCTTCAAACAGGGACTCCCCTGCAGATCCACTGCTCCAGGCTCAAATTCCCATCCCATTCCTTCTGTACAACAGAAGATGTCCAGTGCCCACGTGGCAGCTGTTCAGCAGCAGTGGCTGTAACACACTCATTCCTTCAGGAATAGCAGGAGCCAAAAAATCCATCAGGGTTGGCTTAATTAAAAAGGGAGTATGAGATAAGAAAGAGGATTTTGTTATAGGCAAAAGGAGCAGGAGATGAATTAAATCTTTGCAGGCAGCATTTAACAACACTGAGGGCAATAAGCAGATATCTGCTATCCACAAAGTCTTGGAGAAATAAAAGAGGAAATTAGCATGGTTGAAATGGAGGACAGGAGGGATTATTAGGAGCAGGGAAACACCCCAAAACTTCACCTGTGTCAAAGAACACAAAATATTTTGGCTCAAACTGTAAGAACAGATGAAAAAAAGACGTGTAAGTATCAAGGTCCCTAGGAGGTCCCAGAGGTGTGGGAAGTCCAGCATGGCAGGAGCAGAGAGCACCAGGAGCTGCAGAGCTGATGGACAACCAAGATGCAGCAGAACACAGAGAAAATGGAAGAAACCAGGAAAACAAAGCCATTTTTCTTGCTGCAGCATTGTTCCCAGCACAGGGCTGAGAAGTGCCTTTTTCAGCCACTCAAACACACAGCTCAAACCAAGTCAATAAAAGGGGTAAAAACCAAATGGCAAAAGAAATGTTTTTGTGCTACCAGACAGGGCACAACTGGCACCACAAGCTCCTTCTAAAGCTCATCCAGCTCTGGAGAGGCTGGAAGGAGCCACAACAGGGATTTTGTTGTTTGCTGGTTTGGCTTTTTCCAAAGGAGTGATTCTCTCCAAACTTTGTGTTTCCTGGACAAAGTCATTGAAATTAGTGAAAACACCTCAGCAAGTCCATTGATACAGTGGCTCATCTGCTTGGGTTTCTGTGAGCCTTTGCATGAGGCTCTTCACTGACAGCTCACAGCATTCAAGGGCGAGTAAAGACAGGAGAAAGGGATTGGAAAGATGGGAATCCTGTGGGAGCCTGCCCTGAGTCTCTGCTTTCACAGCATCTAAAATGAGCCATAATCTGAGGGCAATAGGAAAGTTGTGGGGCTGGGTGGAGGCACTTAATCACTGAGGGCTGGTTGGAAAGAGCTGCAGGAGATACCTGGATCTAAATGAGGGCAAAGCAGAGCAAATGAAACTCCCCAGTAGGGCAGAGATTCCCACTGAGAAAGGGCAAAGTTCACAGGAACTGATGTGCCCCAAACCATCCCTTCCTGACTCAACAGGGATCTTAACTACCCTCCTTCATCTCAAAAAGGACATGGAGAACTGGGAGAGGCTTCAAGGGCAGAACCCATCCCCTACTGACTGACTGCAGCTTCCCCAGGTTAGGAAAGAAATGCCCAGAGATGATGGCAAAAAATGTGGAAATGATGTAGTGGACGACAAAGAAAACTGTGTTTTGCCATTTGAAAACTAGGAGGTGAGAGGTCTAAAATGGAAAAGGCAAGAGGGAGGAAAACAAGAAGGAAGAAGCTCTTCATTTGAGTATCTGAGCTGTGGAATTCTTTGTCGATTTAAAAACCAAGAAGACCATGTAAAAAATGCTGTCACAGAGACCAGGAGGTTTGTGGGCTGCAGGCCCCTGGGAATGGGAGCATGTCAAGTTATCAGTACACATTTGTCCCATATTGGGCTCTCACTTGGGCATTTACCACTGTCCAGTGTCCTGGGAGACACAACATCAGGTGCACTGGAATGGACCTTCTGATACTCCTCCCTCCACAACCAGTTTGTTGAGACTGATGAGCTCCACAATTGGGAGATTGAGGCATTCATGGAGTGTCTGTCACTGCACTTGATCCTTCCAAAGTACAATATAAACAGAAAAGAAATGGAACTAGGAGAGGTTGAGGATACAAATGGTGATGTTGGGAAGGGCCACCAGAACAGCTGGCACATCTGCACATCCAGATTAGCATTAGACAAACCCAAGGAGGACACCCCGTGCTCCAGGAACACAACATTCTGCTACAAATTCTGCTGGTGGAAGTGTTAATCAGCATTCTCCTGGCCCCTCTGGCCTTTCCTAGGACAAGGGCACTGGCAGCCTGGAGCAGCCAGGTACACAAAGTAGGACACGACTATTTGGAGCACCACAGCCCCCTAGAGCTTCTCCACATGGAGCCTGCGTGCAGCGTGCTCCGCTGGGAGCAGTGGACCATGAACTGGGCTGAGGGATGGGAGCTGTTCCCACCACATGCACTTTAACCCTTTGGGAACAGCTCCCATCTGTGTGGAGCTTTACAGGATCTGCATGGAACCACTGCAGTCTGCAAAGGCAGGGCATGAGATGCAATCAAGCCCTTTGTCTTAATTCAAGGTAGAAGAGCCTGGCTCAGCAGGCTCAGGCTTCCCAGCAGTTCTGGGTGGGACTGAGGAAGAGCTCTGAGGTGCTGGGACATCTGCAGAGATGCAACGGGGAGAAAAAATAATAATTATGCTGAGAGGTTTATGGGTCAACGTTTTCAAGGGTCTATTGATTTAACTAGAAATTAGCAAGACAGGCAGATCCATCAGCCCCTCCATAAATATTATTTATAGCAGGATTCCTTGTCTCTCTCTTAGTCTGTGCAGGCAGTTTCTGACAACGCCACCTCCTGCTGAGGAATGTTGCAGCTGGCAATGTTGCCCTTTAATATCTCCTTGCTGGGAGGGGACTCCCAAAGGCTTGAGCAGATTTTATTTTTAAATGTTCATTTTATAGCCTGCCATAGCACCCCCTGAAATTCCATCCCCTTCTGCCACTGCACTAAAGGACCACCTGCTCCCTCTGTGGTAGAGCCTCTTCCCCTGGGCAGATGGGAGCAAGGACAGAACAGAAACCAAATTCCTCTCTCTACATCTGCTGACCAGACAGCTCCAGAAACTGGACCACTCCTCCAGCACCCCACTGCAGAGGATCCCAGACTCCATCCCACCAGTACTACCACTGAAGGGAGCAGCTTGCATTGAAACAGGAACCCAGGCCAGGGTGGGGTTTTCAGGTGGGTTTTCTCAGAATGTTCCATGTCCCTGCTCAGGCATGTGAAACCTGTGTCAACACTGGAATCAAGCCCCTGTCCCCCTCCCTAAGCTTGGGTGCACGTGGCAGGTGAGACATCAGGTGTGCTGCAGCAAAAGGTCATTTAAGGAAAGCAACATCTGGGAGGGAAAAGTGGTTTTGGTTTACTTTCATCCTGACCTCCCCTCAGACAGCCCCAGCCAGATCCATTGTTTATCCCAGGCCTCCCAGAGGCAGCCTTTAGCACATATCTTACACAACCAGGCTAATTTGGTATTTCTGACCTACATAAAATATTGTGCTGGGGTGGAGGGAGCAGCAGGGACCAGCACTCTGAGCCATACATTTCAGACAATGTTTCTAAGTAGAGAGACATCAATAAACTAAAGGCCTTTATTTGATTACTCTGTGTGAAAGATTCTCAAATTAATCAGGCTGGTGACCATTTTGCAATCTGCTGCCAAGTGAGGAATAAATGAAGCCTTTTAATTCACCCATTGTAGCCCAGACAAAGCCAGGCGAGGGGCCTGGATGCTCTGAGGTGCAGTGGGAGACGAGCACGTTCTGCAGCCAATGATGATGAAAAAAGCCCAAATCACAGTGCTGTAATAATGCAGGAGTGTGAATAATTTTACTGTCACTATGTATTAGAGCAGCCTGGGAAGAACAACACGTGGGCCGAGCCGGCACATCGATTGGTTCCAGATGACATCATGGTATGTCAAGGCACGAGCTCAGGCTCCTTTTATCCCGGAATAAAAGGGATGAGCCACTGAACGTGCTGGAGCTCCCTCTGCCGGGTTCTTCTGTGGCTGGAGCTGCTCCGGGATCCTCATCTCACACTCAGTTGCAGAGATTGCAACCCAGCCACCCCTAAACCCCTTTTCCTCATTCCATTCCACCTCAGAACATGGGGAAGGAATGGCAGAGGACAGCAAGGTCTGTGAGTTACCTTCCTGCTAGAGAAGTGTGCATGCTTCGCCAGTTTGTTGTTGAGGGCCTCGAGGAACATCTCATCTGTGACTTTCCCCACGTTCATGCAGGCATCATCCAGAATGGCAATGATCCCTTTGTGCTGCTGCTCCACCAGGTCCACGATCACCTGGTTGTTGAAGTAATCAATCTGCAGGGAACAAAGGTGTTGGTGACCTTGGTGGCAGAAATGGAGGGTACCAGTTCTGGCCATAGCAGCCAGAGTGACAGCGAGGCACAATCAGCTCTAAATGTGCAGATCTCTGATTCCAGACAAAGCAAGCTGCTCTCTTACACTGAACAGCAAAGAAGCTGATTTTTCAAACTCTTCAGATACATCTCAAGACCTCTGCTGCAGAATGCCCTTTAAAATGCTTTTACAATTCAACTCTGTGCAGTCACCACAGTGACACTGCGTATCCTGTCCTTGGCATTCTAAAGAGAGTTTGAATAGAAAAAGTCAAGATTTTTACTTGTTACTATCAACAACTAGAAAAATCCATAAGCACCCAGCACAGAAACCCACAGTTATGTGTGTGGCATCACAGAGGGGCCACAATAGGTTTCATCTCAGACCTGGAGTCCCTTATTTTCCCAAGGAGACACGTAGTGAGGTGACTGGGGAGCTCCTGCCCCAGTGTGATCCCAGGCCTGGCAGGACAGCTGGCAGGGACACAGATGTCCCATCAGCTGGAGCCTGTATGTGGAGCAACTTTAGATCTGGGGCTGGTGCTGGACACTGACCTCACACCAACCCCTCCTGCCCCACCAAAGCACTCACATGCTTCCAGGGAATTCCCTCTCGCTGGTACTCCTCCTGCTCCTGCTTTAGAACCAGCTGAATGAAGAGCTGCTGCAGCTTTTCATTGCAGTAATTAATGCAGAATTGTTCAAAACTGCAAAAATATTGTAAGAAAAGGTGATGAGTGTTCTGGGAAAGGCGAGGGCACAACAGTGGGCTTTAGAAGGTTATTGTTAAATATCACCTGTTATTGTCAAATATCTCAAAGCCATAGATATCCAGGACCCCAATGACTGTGTTCTTGCCATGCACTGTGCTGTCGTAGTTCTTCACCTCGATGACATTGTTGATGTGTGTCACAATCCAGCAGAAGAGACGCTCATAAATGGCCTGCAGGAAACACAGACTGAGGGCTCCTGCCTGCACCTCCCTCACCTCTTCCTAGGAAATTCAACTCAGCTCATTCCAGGCCTCTACCAAAGCTGCAGGTCATGTTCTGCTGAAAGTGAGCAGCTACTGACTGGAGAAAAGATTCTATGGAAGTATTTCTTTTCTTTCTTCCAAAACTCATTTATACCAAAAAATCCCAGTGAAATCCCAGCGAGGTCACTGGGTGCAGCAGCTCCCTAATTTGATTCCAGTCAGCTTTTCAGCTGCCTAGTAAGTACCATTCCTGAAATTATTTAACAATAGTGAAGAGCAAGAGAGAGGTCAGTCACAGAAGCTCAACAACTGAACACAATGACAGGAAAATAATCCTGTTCACCTTTCACAAAGATAATTTTCTGTAGGCAGAGGTGTCTTCAAAGTCTTCATGTTCAACATGTGCTGTGAAACTGGATTTTGGAACATTATCTCAGGAAAAGAAGTCAAGTTAATAATCAACGACCTTCATAACTTCATCCATTCCTCCCTTATAATTTGATTTCTTAGCAGAGGAGGAACAATTGTCACTCCTGCCATCAATACTCACTTTTACCATGGAAGGTGTCCCTGCCCATGGCAAGACCAAGAAGGTCTTTAAGGTCCCTTCAACCCAAACCATCTTACAATTATTTAAAAATTTTTTTTTAAAATAACACCTTGTGTTTCCAACCTGAATTCTAGAAGTTAAGAGTTCCACTCTCTACTCTTTGAATTTAACTGCAAAATGAAGTTGAGGATCCCATTTCACAGAAAATTCCTCCTATATGACACATTTACAGCTGCCAGCCCAGCCTGTGGCCCGTCCCCTCCTCGGTGTGCCTGGCAGTGCTGGTTGTGGGAGCTGGATCCCTGCTGGAAAGGCAGTGATGGGGAGGTGCCACAGACCCCTACAGAACTCAGGAGCACATAGAGAAATCTGCAGGATATACAGCAAACCCTGTGCTTATTGACCCACCCAGGAATCCTCCTGCATCTGAGCACTGAAAAATGCGCAGTTCTGGCAGCGATGCCTCCCTTGGGCACCGCCATTCTTTGCTGCACACCTCAACCCCTGGGAAAGGCAGCAGAGATGTGTCTGGGTGAGTGCCACACCCCTGTGCAGAGGAAGGGGACTGAACTCACCTTTGCAAAGGCATCTCTGCCGTAGGTGGCCTCCTGCTCCGTGTGCTGTTTGTCAATGATGTCCCTGCCCGTGGCCACCGTGCGGAACAGCAGCGCCTTCTCCACCAGCTCGGCCTTGGTGGACAGGAGCTCAGCAATGACTGACACCACCTTGCTGTTCTCGATCATGGGAGTGTCTCCATCCACAAAGAACTTCAAGTTCCCCTGCAATCAGTAGCATTTCTCCATTTCTCCATCTGCTCTTTACTAACAGGGATCAGCACACCCCAAGTCCATCCATTTTCCACCTGCTATTCCAGGCCAGAAATCTCCTGCCACATTGGAAAGTGAGTCTTGCATTATCTGTACCCTCAAACCTCCAACATCAGTGGGAGCAGCAAACGCTTTCTCAAAGCAAAGCACTCCTGCTCAGTGTACTGCTCAGCTTTTGGGACAAACAACATCAAACACTTCCTGAGATTTAATCAAACACCATCCCAAGATTCAGAGTTCAGGGACAGGGAATTGCACTACGTACACAAATGCTGGATGTAGCATTTATGTTCACTGCATCTCATCGTGAAACCCCTGGCTGCAGTTTCCCTGGAAGTGTGACTGCCACAGAGGGAATGGGAATGGTGTGGGGAAGCTGAGAGGTCAGTGCCAGTGGGACTGGACTGGCAGCACTCCAGCTCCTGGGTACCTTCTGTGCCAGGATTAAGCAGTGACACCCCTTGGTGATCCACAGCAGAGGGCTGTCCCCTAGCCTGCCTGCATGGTCCCACTCTGCTCTGCCTCCCTTCCTTCCCAGCACTGCCATCCCAAGGAGGAGAAGGAACTGGAACAAAGTTGTTCTTTGCCACCCTCCTCCTGCCTGCCTCTTTCATCAGGGAAACATGAGAGCTGAGCTACAGGGACACTGGGCAGGGGAGGAGGCTCTGTGGCTCCCAGGAGGATCCATGAGAAGGAAGGATCTCCTCAGCCTCAGAACAGAAAGAATTAATAGGTCTCCTGTGTTTCCTGTGCTCAACCTTCACCATGAAATGAAGCAGAATCACTGTGGTGAAGGTTAGTGTGAGGGCACAAAGGGACAGAAGCTCTCTATCCCCTCACTGCCAAACCACAACAGTTCCTTTTCCAGAACACTGAACAGCTCCCAGTACTTAGTGGTATGCCTGGTTTGGGACCTGGAACATGCAGGAATCCATGTGATCATCACTGGATGATCAGCAAGGACTGTTCCAGCAGGGACTTTCTCTCACCACTGGACCTGTGAACTGGACACACCTTCCCAGCCACCAGAGCTTCCAAGGGCTTCTTCAGCAGGAAAATCAGAGCTGCTGGCAGTACGAGCCCCCTGAGGAACAGCCCAGAGATGGGTTCAGGAATGGATACCCACGGGCAGGGAGCTTACCAGGTGCAGAATGGCTGCCACGATTTTGTAGACAGTCTGAATCTCCTCCTGCTTGAAGCCAATCACCTTCATGGCATCAGCGACTGCCTTGAACTCGGCCCCATCATTGATGGAACACTGAGGGGAGAGAGAAGTTTGCTATGGGGGGTTTAATGGAAGTCAGCTGTGAGGAAGCAAGGATTTCGCAAGCCCATGGGAAACAGAGATGCACTTTGATGTTTCTCAGAGGCAAGACACTGTCATGAGGTTTCCCAGCTTATTCAAATGCCATCTTGTGTGCTTGGACACTGAATACATTGCACACATGTATTCTGGCAGCAGGAGACACAGAAATCCACCACAGCACAATAAATTTCCCAGTGGAATTTGCTGAGAAAGAGTTCATTAAAAATCCCAGAAGAACAGGGACAATTTGTGCAGTCACAGACCCTCTGAGCAGAGGCTGCAGAGCACCAGTAGAAAATCTCACTTCTCCACCTCCCTCAAGATCAGTCTCTCCCTCCCTCCCTGAAGCTTCCTGGGTTTGTTTTCAATGCACATTTTTAGAGAAAATAATCTGGCATGGGAGAAGGTCTCTGGGTTTCTGTACCAAAGTACATCTCACAAAAGCACCTAGAAAATCAGGGTGGCTTTGGTCTGGACCCTGCTTCAAAGGGACAACACTAGGGACAATTCCAGATGTATCTGAAGTGTTCAGGATCTTGTTGTCTAAAAACTTCATGAGTTTGTTCCCTTCTTTCCTGCTCAGAGTTCCCCCTTGAGGACAAGTCAGACATGAAGACTCAGTGCTTCAGGAACTCAAAGATCCTGCTGCAAAAAAATGAGTCCTGGCTTTTTGCTCCAGAAAGCAATTTAAGGTACCCATTATGGAGCATGGAATGTGTGCCACTGGTAATGGGTCAAATATCCACACCTGCATTTTTTAATAAACCATTTTATTGCTGTTTATAAGCAGACACATATACACATGCAGGTATATTTGTATATTTTAAACAGAATAGAGGTTCATATTTTCTGTGATTCTAAGTACATTTGTGCTTTCTCTTGTAACGTCAGAAACTTCATTACAAACAGGACACCAGTGTCACCTTTCCATATTCATTCCCACTGAACTCAACTTCTGCTGGCTCAGCAGTGCTTTCAGCATTTCCAGCAGCACTTCCAATGTTAAGCTGTCCCTGGTCCCTCAGACCCCTCACCTTGGGCTGTGCCCCAGGGCAGATGTAGCTGTAGGCTGATGCATCCTTCTGGAGGTGCAGAGAACGCAGGAGCTGCTCAGAACCTCCCTGCAGGAGCTGCATGAAGAGAGTTTTAAGGAACGGCAAATGAAAAATACAAAATCCTTCTTTTTTCTGTCTCATTCATCTTGACAAGCAAATTCATGTAAGTATTAATTATTGCTGCAATATCATGGAGCACAACATGCAAGATGCAGGGCCTGCACTGGTGCAGGGCTCTGCCACCACAAATCACTGTCTTTTAGAGTCACAACTGTATAAAAACCAGGCTGAACCCCTCACAGACCTGTTCACACCTGTGCCATGCCACATCTGTGCCTTGGCAAGCACATTACCCACACAGAGACTTTTCCTCCTAGAAGTGACACATCTGTGAGGAAAGTGCTAACATGCCATCACAGGGTACTGAAAAAGTGGGAACAAAATAAACAATCTTCCCCTTCCCTCAGTGCAGAATCAAGGTCATACTAATAGATTGACCATATCCCCCAAAGGACACACAGGGAACCACCACACAATGTGGAAGACATTAAAGAACATCCAAAAACCAAAAAAAGTCAACTTGGTGTCATAAAATTACTTCCATATGGACTAAAGGCCTCAAGAGAAAACAGAGGGATTAGGCTTGCTACAAATAAAACAGTGAGTCAAAGTCCAATGTCCTACCATATTTGTTTAGTCAGCCTCCCTTTAAGTTTAGAAATGTGTTAATATGGGGCTGGAGGACAGAAAACAATCCATCTTCCCAGGCTCCCTCCCAGCCCAGCCACAGAGAACTGAAGAACCCAAGATCACCCAAGATGCTGCAAATGGGAATCCTCTGCAAAACACATGAGAGGGTGAAAGCCCTGAATGCTCTGCCCAAAGTGTCTGGGAAGCTGGGGACAAGTCACTGCTCCAGCAAAGGAACACAAACCTGGTAGAAGAAGTGGAAACTTCGTTCCCCGGGCTGCTGCACAATCACCCGGGACTGAGGGAACAAAGCACAGAGCTGGGTGTCAGTGGGACATCAGCACCTCCCCTCAGACACCCACATCACCAGGACACCCCAAATCCATCCCATCTCACACCCAGGTCTTGGGAACACCATCACACACGTGGGACTGAGGTCTACAGTCAAAAGCACCAGCTTGTGTAACAGCTGCGACGTCCTACTTCCAGCCAGGAATCCCACGGGAGAACCAAAGGGCTGCTTTCATGGAGAAGTCAATTAAACATCATTTTAGTTTTAGAATTATTTAATCACTGGAAATGAAAACCAGGACTTTGTGAGTATAAATAAATGCTCAGGACCTGGTGGTCACCACACCTACAGTCCCAGAACAGGCTGCCCACAGCACCCAACTCACAAGGGAATGTTCTGTCTGACACAAGGGCCTTGTTTTAGGGAGCTGTAGCTCCATTCCAGAATCCTCACTCCAGGCCAGAGTAAAACAGCACAAAAAGGGGTTAAATGCAGCAGACATTCAACAAGTAATATGTCCTTATTTTATTCTGCAAGTTTGAACTATGAAGAGTGGTGAGGAACAAAGCTGTGGTGGGGAGGGTCAGGATGGATCTCAGGGAAAGGTTCTCCCCCCAGAGGCTGCTGGCACTGCCCCGGCTCCCCTGGGAATGGTCCCAGCCCCGAGGCTGCCAGAGCTCCAGGAGTGTTTGGACACCGCTCCAGGGATGGCCAGGGTGGGATTCTTGAGATCCTGCCAGGGCCAGGAGCTGGGCTGGATGATCCCTGTGGGTCCCTTCCAACCCAGGATATTCCATGATTTGATGTGTTCCTGCTGCAAAGCCACTGTCTGTTACTGCTTGTATTTGGGCCAGAGCGTCCACTGCTTTCAAAGGAAACAAATCTAACTTGGGAGAAGTCAAGAATATGAAATAAACAATCAGGGTAAATAAATCATCAGGATTCAAGTCACTGCAGCTGTAGTCCCAGCCCTCTTTCTACATCAAAGTATCCCAAGTTAAATGTTTGGGTTTGTTGTTTTGTTTTTTAAAATAAAGTGTTTATTCTGAAAATAGACTTCAGGGAAATAAGGGGAGAAGTAAAAAAGAAACGCAAGCAAAAAAGGGTGTTGGCAGATGTGGTCAAACACATAATCAAAGCCAGATGTGTCTCACACAGCAAGAACTGTTAATGGCTCACGCCTGAGTTCTCCAGTTTTGGATATTCCAATGTTTTCAGACACCACTTAATGACATGAAAAAGATAATTATGTTCAGTATCACTTGGAATACATAAAAACAATACTACCAGCAGCTCACCCATGGCTGTGGCATTACTCCAAAATAACACTTGCTCCCTACAGCCCTGGAGATCTCCTTCTCAGTGCAGAAATTACGAAGTCGGAGCTGAGCAGAGGGTGAATTGTATACAAAATAAAAACTGAGATTAAACTTCACACATCCACACACACAAAATCCTTTGGGTAACACAGACCCATTGCTGGTGAGCTCTGGAAGTCATGGTGCTCCAGGAGCAGGCGCTGCACTGGCTTTCCTGACTCCTGAGGAAAAATTAAGGATTTATTTTCCATGCTCTCATACCTCACCTGCTGTACATATTTGAATGGAAAACTTTCTACTGGCAAAGCCCAGATTGCAAAAGTAACTCCAGCAAAGGCTGTAACCCTGGAAGGGAAGGTGCCTTACCTTTTCTAGCAGGTAATTATTGATGTGCCCACCTATGGGGTCTCCCTTGAAATCAAAGTTGATGTCCATGTATTTTCCAAACCGGCTGGAATTGTCGTTGCGGTTTGTTTTGGCGTTGCCAAAGGCCTCCAACATACAATTGGATTTCAGCAGGATGTTCTTCACTCTGCAGCAGGGATGGATGGATGGAAAAGGGAACAGGGTAAGACTTCAACACTCAGATCACGGGATTTTTTTCACAGCCATTCCTGCAGAAGAGTTCAATGACAGCAGTGATGCTCATTGATGGCAGATTTGGGCAGATGTGGATGACATCAGCAATCCCATCTGAAATCAGCTGGGAGCTGTCAGCAACGCTCCTCAAAAGAAGCAAATGCTCTTTGGTTCAAAGACCAGGCCCCCACCCTGAAACCAGCACCAGAAATTCCATTTCTATACACATTTGAATTCTGAAACAAATTTTCTGAATTCTTTTTCAAGTAATTTTCAAAATTCTTTCGGGGTAGGTTTAAGTCTGTTTCTGCAGAAAGCCACATTCTTTGCTCCAAAACTTTTACTCCAGGACAGAGAGGGACATTTTGCAGTTCAGAATCATGTGAGCCTGGAAGGTCATGGAATACACTCTCCATATGTGTTCTAGCCCACCCAGATTTCAGGCAATTCACCCCAGTAAAAGTGATTTAGAATCATTTAGGTTGGCAAACAACTCTAAGATCATTGAGTCCTGCCATCAGATGGCTGATACTGGCCGGATGGTATTTCTAGATGCTGTTTCAATTTTGAAAGTTTGAACTTTCAAAATAAATTTTCAATGTGATTTCAGCAACTAATACTGCAAAATTCCCAAAGTAATAACAGTACCTGAAAAGTTAAGTATAAATCTGCATGTACAAGAGACCATCTGATAACCTGGTGCTACACAGCCCACAGAAAGAGATCCACAAGCAGGAGAATTTCCCTTCTTTTCCAGCCCAGGCCTTACCTCTCCACCTCAGCCCTCTGCCCGGGGTTGGTGATGGCTGCTATGTACTGCATTATGTATTTACTGGCCTCAGTTTTCCCAGCCCCGCTTTCACCTGGGGGCAGAAACACCACGGTGACCAAACAGATGAAAAAAAGCAAAACAGATCATTGGACAGAAGACCTCAACTCTACTCCAACAGTGCCTGGGCGGTTTGATTTTTTCTTTTTAAAGCAATCTTTGTGTGCACTTGGGACGTCTTCTAAACACAACCATAACCCTGCTTGGCTGCTGCTGCTGGGCTGACTTTGAGCAATTGTGCTGTGAGATTCCACAGGTCAAGAAAAGGGCTGGCACACAGAGGATCAAAGGAATATTGTTAGAGGAGAAAGCCTGGCCTGCAGCAGCACAAGGGGCCACTGTTCAGCACCCAGCCCGGGGCTCTCTCCTTTCAGAGCTGCCCGAGCACGGGGACATCAAGGAAACAAAGTACCAGGACCCAGTCAGGGATCACTCTGGTACCAGCCCTGCTCCCACTGCTGGAGCCACGGCCTTTTCAATGGAGCAGGGAACAAACAGTGGCCAGTCAGGGCAGGAACCAAAACCAGCAGCTCCTGAGGAGAGACAAGGCCAGTTGTGCTGATCCCAGACCACACCTGATTCCAGCTCTCCTGATCCCAGGTCACTCCTGATCCCAGGTCACTCTCTGGAGCAGACACATGGCTCCTGCTCACATTACCCCTCTGCAGGCACAGATCCAGCTCCTGGCTGGCACCTGCTCTTGAATGAGATAAGAAATAATTGTGCCGGTTGGATTCAAATGCAAATGAGCAGCTTTAAGATTAATGAAGTTTCTTTTATAAAACGCTGTCATTAGCCAAACCATTATTCTCCTTCCGCCTGGAATTTCACACAGATCAAGTGCTCATCACCATGCAGAGCCCTCCCAGCCTACCTGAGATGACAATGCAGGTGTCTTTGGATCGTCTCTTCATGGCTTTGTAAGCAGCATCAGCGATGGCAAAGAGGTGGGGAGGCCTCTCGTAGAGCTCCCTGCCCTTGTACTGCTCGATCACGTCCCGCCCGTAGATGTTCAGGTTCTTGTAAGGGTTCATGGAAACAACCACCTCCCCGATAAAGGTGTAAATCCGGCCCTTCTCGAACCTGCCCAGAGCAGACAAACGGCAAAAGTCAGACAAATGCAGAGGTTCAGGCCAGGCAGCTCCCCAGGCCATCAGGTGAATTCTTCCATCCATCCATCCTTCCTTCCATCCAAACACGACAGTAAAACCCTGGCTCTGCACATTCCTTGAGCAGGGATGGCACCGCAGCAGAGACCCCAGGGTACAAGGACAACAACCCAGGCCTGGCTTGGAGTTCCACTACCTACAAAGATCATTTCTACCTCTGTTTCACTTCCAGATAAGTGATACAGGAAGGGAATTTATTGTCAGTTTCTACAACTGAAAATAAATGAACGTGAGGAGCAAATCTAATCTGCTTCATAAAGGTGATTAACAAGCAAATTCTTTTTTCACATTCTGTAGTTGTCCATGGCCCAGCTCAGGCCAGAGAAGCAGAAGTTCTGAAGCCCTGACAGAGGGGTCTAATTACACTTGAAAGTAAACAAAGCCAGAAGCCCAGGAGGGAATTGCAGCCTCCCAGCCTTAGCAATGAGTCTTCTTGCTGGAAGGCACATCGGTATCATCACTGTGACTAAACCAGTGAGGAAAACTTTCTAAGAATGTGTGCAAACAACCCTAAACTACACCATTCCTATTCCTACCTGGCTCTTTGATTCTTTCTGCAAACGAGACAGAAAATAACCTGATGTTAGTTAAAAAAAAAAAGTCTAAGTTACAAAATGTTTCCAAACAAACTGCCATTTTATTGAAAGTTACCTATGAGGATAGCTCAGAATAATTCCGGATTAACAGCTGAGGAATTCACACAGCATTTGCTTCTCAGGAGGTGAAAGGGCAGCAGGTGTAGGTGATCAACACACAGACCCTGGATGTCCAGCGCCGATCCCTGTCTGCAGCTGTATTTAAACTTCAGGACATTAGATGGCACCAGAACCCCTCCACAGAGCCCGGGAGCCTCGAATCCTGATGGACTCCGGCACAAGTTCCAGCGTTACTTTATTGAATTTATTACCACCCCCAAGTGGTGACAGCCTTGACATTTTCTATTGTTCATTTGAGAATTTTCTGCAGCATCTTGGCAGCGTCAGTTTTTAGCAGGTGTAATAAAACTCAAGAAATATCATCCAGCAACCAGCATTCCACTTTCTACAAGTGTTGACACCTCCCACTCCAGCTTCCTCCTGGAACACTGCACTGGGAAGATACAAGGATTGCAAAACATCCTCTTGTTCCTACATCGGTTTGAACTGAAGGTGTCCTGATACACATTTCCCAAAACAATAATGAGCTTAGAAATACAAAGATATTTTAAATTTTTGAGATATATACTGTTTGAAAGGTACCAGCAATGTTTTATAAAAGATCAAGATAATTAACAATACCACTACCCCTAATTAATTTTTTGCAAGATCCTGAACAGGTAGAAGTGCAAAGGGATCAGATACCAGGCTGGAAGCCCACAGGGACTCTGCATACACAGAGGGGAGCTTGAAAAACCAAACCCACAAAACACTGTTAGTATTAAGGAGATCAAGTCACACTAGGACATCAATATGTAATGGAAACCACAAGGACAAGACAATGAGCAGAATTATTCCCAGCTTCTGGAGATGGACACCCCAGAAAGGTGAGTTACCCAATGGAGAACACTAAGCCTGCTCTCCCAAGACCCTGCCCAGCAGCACAGAACTGCTGCTCAAGGCACTGCTGATGCTGAAAATAAAGATCCAGCAGATTGTGGATGAGGTTTTAAGTCCCATGAGCAGCTGGAGGGTTCATGCCCACAGAGAGGGTGAGGGGGGTTATTTTAACTCAGAAGAAATAAAGAAATAAAGGCCATTCCTGCTGCAGTGTCCTGCCAAGCCACCATCACAGCACCCAATACTCTGACCTCTTCCTTAAGTAATGAATTATGTAAACTTGCATTGCCAGAGCCCAGTTTAAGTTTCCTCCTGTGACAGTTCAGCATCCCTGAGTGAATCATAGAATCAGGGAATGTCCTGAGTGGGAAGGGACCCACAAGGATCATCCAGTCCCACCCCTGGCCTGCCCAAACACCCCAAAAACCCCACCCTGTGCATCCCTGGAGCAGTGTCCAAACACTCCTGGAGCTCTGGCAGCCTCAGGGCTGGGACTGTTCCCTGAGGAGCCTGGGCAGTGCCAGCAGCCTCTGCCTCTAAGCAGAACCTCCAGGTCTGGTCCTGCCAGCCTGTCCCTGCAGATCCTCCACTCCAGAGGGATTCCAGCTGGGATGCTGGCACAGGCTCACATCCTGCCTGCCACTTCCCCACAGCTCAGCTCAGATGACAGATCCCACATTGGGCCTCCAAGCCAAGTTCTAAAAAGTTTTACTGGGCTCTGATGAGTCGTGTCTTCAGCTCTATGGCAAAAGGCAGATGGAGATGAGTGGGACGAAGGATCTGTCTCCAGGCTTGACAAACAGGCACCTCTCCAGCCTGGCTTTGGGTATACAGAGTTTATGAAGAAGTGACGCCTCCATTTACATCTCAGTTAACTTCTCTTTATTTCTTAGCACCAGAGTTAAAATTGCAGAGCTGTGCTCAAATGTTCCCAGCAGGAGCTCCAGCTCCTCGCCCCTCATTGCTGATAAAGCCCCTTTTCATCCCTGAGCATGGCTCAGCACAGCAGCAGGCCAAGAACAGCAGGGCCTCTTTTCCTGGCTGCATGGCTCCAGTGGGAGAGCCGGGTTTGCCTTGCCCATGGAAGGCTCAGGAAAGCTTAAGAAAACAACCCACAAGGGCAGTGCAAATGGGGAGCTGTGTTAAACCCATGATTCCTCTGCAGGGCAAGGTCACAAAACAGGACCACGAATCCATTTGGTGCATTTCACAGCCAGCACTTGCATCTTAGTACTGAGGTGTAACACACAGAACTGGGGTTTTGTTACTCAGAGCAACAACAGTGCAGTTCCTTCATAAAAAAAAAGTTCCTCAATAAAAGGAACCCCAGGACCCACTCCTGGGGCTACACCACTACTCCTAGGGTTTTGTATTTTACAGAAGTCACATCAGCTTGCGCTACAACAAAACATTTCCCTGAGATAGTTCCAATGGAATCGTTTCTGTATCAATGTCACAGAATCATGGAGTATCCTGAGTGGGAAGGGACCTCCAAGGATCATCCAGTCCTGCCCTGGCCCTGCCCAGACACCCCAATAACCCCACCCTGGGCATCCCTGGAGTGCTGTCCAAACCCTCCTGGAGCTCTGGCAGCCTCGGGGCCGTGCCCATTCCCTGGGGAGCCTGGGCAGTGCCAGCCCCTCTGGGGGAAGAACCTTGCCCTGAGATCCACCCTAAACCTTTCCCTGAGATCCACCCTAAACCTCCCCTGGCCCAGCTCCAGCCATTCCCTGGGCCCTGTCCCTGTCACAGAGCAGAGACTGGAGGTGCTCCTGGGGAGGAGCTGCAGTCTCAGTGATTCTCCCCTCAGTCCCCTCTCTCCAGTAGCTCAGCAGCCAAAAAGCAATTCACAGTATTTAATCCTTGTGGGTTATTTTGAGGAGGAACATCAGCTCTTTCATGAGAAGTTTTTATTACCTCATTAAAACATCAATTGATAATGAGAAAATAAAAACCAGTGAGTCGCAGAATATAAATTATTTTAAGGGAGAGAAATTCTTCTCTAGGAAAGAAGTCCACTAAGGCAAGAAACAAGCTTTTACTTTGTTCTGTAGTTTTTATTTTTAGGGAAAAGAATTGGAAAAAAAAGGATCTTTAAGTCCAGACAAGGTATATTCACATGCAGTTGCTCCTGGAAAATACAGTGCAGAAATAGGAACACTGAAGCAGAAATCTCCACCACCAGAGAGCACTCACATTTAGGATTTCCTCCACCTGACAAACACTCCAGTCAAAAATAAAACTGTACTTACCGAGGAAATGATGCAACTTCAAATGCACTCAGTACAAATAAAGAAAAGTTAGCTGGCAAGACTTGGAACCCACACTCCCAAACAACATCTGCAGCACGGGACCGTTACACAGAGACATCCCACCAGGCCACACCACTGAGCACTCACATCAGACAGGGAATTCCTAATTAATCATTGACATGCAGCTCCTCTGCTCCAGAAGCCAAAGAGCCTTGGGAGAGCATTGTCAGCCCTGAGCACCGGGCAAACAGCTCCTCACTAACCCATTCTGCCACTCCATGCCATCTGCCCAACATCTGAGGGACAGAGATCTGCCGGAGAAACACAGCAGGTCACTGGTTTGCTGTTCCTTTAGGAGGGCTGAAGTGTAGATGTTGGTATTCTGCATCATTTTCTACTGGAAAAAAGCCTTCTCTGGCCCTGAATTGGTCCATTCTCAGCACTGCTCACAGACTGGCAGCACATTCTGCTTTACAGGCACAACAAAGCTTTACCCATTAGCAGGTGCTGCCTGAAGCTCCTTTGGCTCAGCCCTTCCTGATGCTCCACAGGTCCCCCAGCACAGACCCTGGTCAGTCACTGACAGCACAGACACCCATTGAGATGGGCTTTCAGCCTGGCTGTGCAGCAGTGCCTTCAAGGAAAGGAAATGTTAAGGACAAACAAATAATTCAGGACAGAATTGGGAGTGCTACAGCTGCCTCAGCTGTGCTAACCAGCAGCAAACCTAGTCTCACTGAAGAGTAAGAGAATCAAAACTGATGGTTTGAAACTATTCTCTATTTCCAGCTTACTTGTCAACTCCAAAGCACAAAGTGAAATACTGAGTATGATCACACAGCTTTTTCTTCCTCTTCTGTGCATGGGAAGAATGATCCAGGAGCTGCACACCTCTAGTATGTGGAGCAGAGACAATTCCTTTTCCTGCTGTCAACACCCCAAATGGTTTGGGTTACTCTCCCAAATGGGGTAACAAGCCTCAGCTTTTTTT
The DNA here is from genome assembly GCA_013399455.1 of Anthoscopus minutus. Classification (NCBI taxonomy): domain Eukaryota; kingdom Metazoa; phylum Chordata; class Aves; order Passeriformes; family Paridae; genus Anthoscopus; species Anthoscopus minutus. The sequence goes on from VWYI01043140.1 coordinate 267,935, forward strand.
TTTTCCATGAAATATATACACTAAAAATCCATGACTGCAGGCTTTGAGTCCATTCTCTTTGTAAACCTGTGTGGAGACTCTTAATTAAAACTTGTGCTCATGTGTTCATGGAGAGCCAAGGATGAGCCTTTAGGATGTGTTCCCTAAGGAAGAGAATTTAAGCAGACTTCTGGCAGTGACACCATGTTTACCTGGTTTGTAAGTGCAAGAATGAGTAGCCTGCACTCACCCAAGGTAACAAACCCATTCTCCTTGTGCTTTGGGAAGCTCGAGCTTTTTCCTAAAGCACTGTGCCTCAGGTACTTGGGCTTTTCCTGGGTGATACCAGGCTTCTCTACTGAGAGTTCAGTGCTGCTTAAAGACTTTATTTTATGTAAATCTCAAAATAAACTTAGCTGCTAAGCAGGACTTCAAGTCTTTCAGTAAATTGTCCATAAACTGTTTCACAGTGAATCAGCCTCTCACAAGAGCACTCAGATAAACAGGATTTGCGTTGGCAGAACTATGGCTAAAATATTCCTGCTGCTCTTGGAAAAACAGACCAAAAAACTGTCCAGTCAGTATAACCTCCCTGCACCAGGAAAACGATCCAAGTCTTTTCTGGTCATGAATATGCATGTCTACAATAATCAAAAGATGCATGTCTACAAGGTTCTGATCCACCCTGAGGGCTAGAAAAACTGCAATTAAATTCATGCTGGGTGCAGGTGAGATTTTTGCTTGCACTTGGCCTGCATGGACTTGGTGCTCAGATGCTGCCAGTTGAACAAAATAGGAAATGCCATTTGGAGCTCGTTCTGCACCACTCCTTTCCTGTATGGAGGGAGCAGACAGGGCAGGGTGAGGAATACTCCGTTCATCTGCAGCCTCCAGCCAGCTTGGAAATTAGGTTAAAAGAATTCTTTGTAATGATGTCACTTTTTTCTAAATAAAATTAGCAAACTAGGAGTGCCCACTGCCACATCTTCCTCAACAAACCAAGGTTTAAGCAAATTGTCTGTAATTTGATGGGGCTGATTCAGCTCCAGCCTGGCTGACCCTTGAGTCGTCCACCAGCTCTGCAAACCCACTGGGCAAGATAACAGGAAAGAAAATGGGAGATGGATGCTAAACCAGTTCTAATGAACACTGAATAAAGTTTAAAACTGGGAGATGTAGGAACAGGAATAATATTAAAATCCCTCTCCTTAAATAAAAAGTGCTAACCTTGCACTGAAAAAATGCCAAACCACTAAACACAGGAGTCACTGAACTTTCATTTCTATTTGCGTCAGACCAGCTGAACTCTCTCTGCAGAAGGGGAGCCCTGCACACTCCTTTTCCAGCTCTGGAGCATAGCAGAAGGTACAAGCAGACTCGAGATATGTAAGGAGTCAAAGGGAAGTTATCTGAAAAACCACACAATGCTTTGTGGTTTATTCCAACCTGCACAGGAAGAAGTCACTGCCAGCACAGGTAGAGGGAAGCAGTTTGCTCCCTGTGTGTGGAGTAGTAAAACACTCCCAGTTTGCACGTGAAAATCTGCCTGGGACCTGGTAAAAGCCAAGTGCAGTCACCACATTGCTGTGCTCTGGGCAGGACAGTGCCCTGAGTGCTGTCCTGAGGGGGAATTATCCTGGGATCCCAGATCTAACCAGGAAAGACAGGGAGAGACCTGGGATAACTGCAAACAAGTGGCTGCCATCTGCCCACAACCTTTAACTTTATATCTGCCAAATAAAAGCACATAATGCAAAAGAAAGCTCAGCAGTCAGGCAGGTTCTCCTGTCTTCTCCCATCACACCCCGAGTCAGCTGGAGCACTGAGCCTGTCACAAAGAGGAACTCGTTTAAATGCATGAGACTCACAAAACTACTGAGGAGGAGGAAAAGGTGTAAATGATCACCCATAAATTCCTAGAGAGATGAGAATCATCCTGCCAGGCAGACGGAAGAAAATATAAAACAGAACACAACATGGGCCCACACAAAGGGAAAATGAGAATGGAGGACCCTGGCCAACCCAGGCTGGAGAGGAAAAGCTGCAGAGCAGTTCAGTGGCAGCTGCAAGGACCAGGGAGCCCTGCTGGATATGGCTGAGCTTATTTTATGGAAGTATTTAGAAGACTGGGCTTCCTGCACTGATCAACAACTGACTTCATGATCCATTATGTTCCTTTCACTCTGATGTTATAGCACTCAGGTACTTGAAAAGGACATTTTACCTTCATTCACCATCTCTTCCCAAACCCTGTGTCCATAATAACTGTAAGGTGCCACATCACAATTATCCCAGCCTTCAATTTTGGGAATTCAGCTTTGCATGTTGGACTGTACACCCTTGTGTTAAAGGATTTGCTACCTTCAAGCATTTCAGGGGACAAAACTGCAAAAACACTTGCCCAAAAGGCAAACACCAGGGCATTGCCTGGTGGATGGATAGATTTGCACCATGAGGAAGATCCTGCCTGATTCCTTTGCCTTGGTTCACTGGGATGTAAATTCTGCAGCTGTAGCTTTGTCCCAGTAGTGTCCAGGCAAGCTGATGCTTCTAAATAACCTTCTTGTGAGGGATGCTGGAAGGGCTGTAAAACCCTTCAACCCAGCAAAAAGATACAGAAACATGCAGAAAAACAAAGCCCATGACTGAGCCCTTGTTCCTTGCTCCCAACTCTCCAGTAACTCAGGAAACAACAAGCACTCACAAATAACATCACCTGAAAGTGCATCAGCCCCTGCACTGATGATTCACAACCTTATTTTCTAAGCTATGTTCTAACATACACCTGGTGTGACACTTTCCCTACTCTGTCTAGCAGAACTGGGGAAGGAGTGTTTGCTTTTAAACTATCTGCTTTAGAGGGGATGAAGGGAAACCCTGACAGGTCTTCAGGCATGGGAAGGACCAAGCTGTGGAGAAAGGGAGGCACAAGCCACGGTGGGCAGGTAAAGAAGGGATGGATTTGGGTGGTGGGGAGGGCACTGCATGAAGCCCTGGACAGATTCAGCTCCCTCTCCTCCTGTTGTCCCTTGAGCCCTTGGAGTGTTGTTCAATTAACAGAACCCTGTGATAACTACACCTCACTCCACAAGTGGATTCCACAAGTTTTCTTTAGAAATGCCTGTAGACTCCTTTAGCAGTCAGCTGCTGGGAGCTGCTGATGTTCAGCTGTTTCATTGTTCTGCTGGGAAGGAGTATTCTGATTTGTTCAGCTCGTAGCCACTGCTGATCCGTGGCTGCTGCTGGAGCCCCTGAATGCAGCATTGTTTGGGACAGGGCTCAGAAAACCCAAGAATCATCTTGCAGCATTAAGATACAGAACCCCATCTGCCAGCACTCCAAAAGAATGATTTCATGCTCTGGTAAGGTTACATGTAAAATAAAAATAGGTGCCTTATTTATATAAATACAGGCCATGAGAACCAGGCAAAAATAATAATGCAAAACATGCAAATAATGACTAGTGTTTCTGCATCATTAGGGCTTCCTTTGCAGCTCTTGCAGTGATCTGCACCATGGCACCCCAAACCTAATAGTGACAATCCTTACACAGGGCTGTGTGTTGCCTGGCTGTGACACTGGGCTGTGACATCAGGCTGTGAGTGACACTGGGATGTGACAGCGGGCTGTGAGTGACACTGGGATGTGACATCAGGCTGTGAGTGACACTGGGCTGTGAGTGACACTGGGCTGTGAGTGACACTGGGCTGTGACATCGGGCTGTGAGTGACACTGGGATGTGACATCAGGCTGTGACTGACACTGGCTGTGACACCGGGCTGTGACATTGGGCTGTGAGTGACACTGGGATGTGACACTGGGCTGTGACACTGGGCTGTGACATTGGGCTGTGAGTGACACTGGGATGTGACACTGGGCTGTGATATCAGGCTGTGAGTGACACCGGGCTGTAACACTGGGCTGTGAGTGACACTGGGATGTGAGTGACACTGGGCTGTGAGTGACACTGGGATGTGACACTGGGATGTGAGTGACACTGGGCTGTGACACTGGGCTTCTGCAGGCACCCTGGCTTTTCCAGCACGTGGTGGTGACTCAGCTCTGTGGTTTGGCCCACAGGCTGTCCTGGCCCTTACAGTGCCAGCCAATGGACAAACCACTGAGTCTCCAAGCAGCAGATGAGGACATTCCACCTCCAGCTGCCCATCCTGCCCCTCAGTCAAAGATTCCCTTCTGCCACGTCTGCTGTGGGGACAATGAGGGACAGCTGCAACCTCGGCCACCCCCAGATTGCCACCAACTCCTTTCAGATGCCAACGGCCTCAGCCAGAGCACGTGGACAAAGAAGCACAAGCAGTGAAGGGGAAAATTAAGTTTGCAAATCACAAAGCAAATACATTTCAACAATATGTCCATGAACTGCTCAGGATGAAAGGACATTTCTTCGTGCTCCCTTGAAAGCATGGCTAGTCAGGAAAATCTTCCCAGTTTGGATATAGATTTAGCTCAAGTTTGTTCTGGGGCTTTCTTTCAAGTATTTTCTGTTTTGTACTGGAAAAGCTTCATGTCCCTAATGGAGATCTGAACAGAACTGCACCAAAACCCCTCTTCTCCATCCCCCAGCCTCTGCCATCACCAAGAATGGAGCAAGAGGTGCCCTGGAAAACAAAACCTCAGGCTCTGTAAGGGACCAGATCATGTCAGTGTGAAAAGGCCCAGTAAGCACACTAAGTTTGTTCTACCAATCAAAGAGCAACTAATATTTCATAGAAAGTTTGGGTGGGAAACAAAGAGGGTTTTAACCACAACTAAGTGCAGTGGGTTCACTTAAATTCAGAAGTGTGAGTGACCATGCAGATTCACCATCAGGATCTTTCTCCCTCTCACTGAAAGTCAACTTCAAAAAAGGAAAAAGATAAGGAACAACACAGGGAATGCTTCAAACAGTCTCGTGGGCATGGAAGTGCAGGGCAGAACTGGCAAGATAAGCAAATGAATTTGCACAGTTGCCTGAAGTACCTCACTTTACATTCTTTGAATAGAAAAGCAGCTGAGCGCAGGAGAGCTGCAATTTATGCATTCATCATCCACTGCAAAAGGAGTGAATTCCTAAATGGCAACTGTACACAGATAACCCAAGGGAACATTAGCAAGATGGAAAAGGACTTAAAAGGTTTGATTAGGAAAACAGATTATTTGATTTACATGCTGCTTGGTTTATCGGTTTAAATTATCACCGGAAAGATTGGGTTCATTTACTTCCCTTACATTGGACATATTTTTTTCTGTCAAAGACAGCTCCCACTCAGAAGCTGAAAGATTACTTGAGTAATAATAATGTGAGACAGCACAAATACCACACAAATCAGAATTAACATGCAGATAACCTGAAAAGCATCTTGCATTTATCTGCCACAAGCCAAACTGGCTTTGACCACACCATCACATTTTTAATCCTAGGCCAGGGGAATTCAGAGCCCCATGAAATTATTTAAAACAGGATCTTTTGAAGGACAAATCAGCCCAAGGATTCAGGCAGACTTCTACTTCTGTAACATATCAATTGCCAGGTAATGAACATTAGTTAATGACAAATCTCCAAAAGTCAGATCAGTGCCACAGTTTATGAAAAACTTTAATAACGATGTTTTGACCAGGAATTATTTAGTGAAAGCACTGATTAAGCCTGGGGTGGTGGTGAAGCGTCGCTCAGCTGTGGCAGACCCAGTTACACACAGAGAGCAGCACGGAGTGAAGCTGCTGCTCCAGTGCAGGGCGATCACATCCCTGCTCACACAGCCCCGGAGCCACCGCCCCAGGAGCTCTCAAACAGCCCCTGCCAAGCTCTGACACATGGGCAGCTTCGGGTGACAGCTGGACACAACTGTGACCTCCAGGAAAAGCAGCACAGGTTTTCCAAATAATTTTGCTGTCAGCTTTATTTAGATTTTTTTTAATCTTTAATTTTTTTAAAAAAAGAAATTAGCTTAATTGACAGTTCAGAGCTGATACATCCTTCTCCAAACACAGCTACCTCACCCTCTCCTTCCCTCCCCTGAGAAATCAGCTGCTGAGCCCTCACAGAACAGCATGAAACACAAAAAAACCACATGGAACCAACAAGTCTGATAGTCACAAATGGTTCATCTTTTTAGACCTTTCACAGAGAAAATCATCTATTAGATGTAAAACATATTTTCTATGTTATTTTCTGTTTCTCTTAAAGTTAAGTGGTTCGTGTTACCCTTCTCACACTCATCCCCGCTGCACAGAAGATGAATGGATATCTCATCCATACTTGTGTCATTGGAATAATCAAGATCTTGTTGAATTACCAGTAAGTATGAACACAGGAATGCTCCTCACACACTCAGCAGTCAGCCTCTAGCAGGCAATAGCAAATGAAGGGAATGGCTCTACTGTCAGGTTTCCAAGGACTTCTAGAAATGATGGAGTGCTTCAGGTTTCTCAGAATATTTTGCTGTGTCAGTGGGAGAGCACTGATAATCCCTACATTTAGAGGGAAATCTAATTTTTGGAATACAACTGCCAATCATTTTATATCAGCACACATCACGACATCAGCTTATCCATGATTATCCATGGGCAGCAAAGCTGCCACCCTCACTCCAAAGCAGACTTTGGTGAACTTAAGAAATTCTGCTTTGAATGCAAGAATTTGAACCCACAATATACACAATTCTTATTACTTGCATTGTAGATATTGTATAAAATGTAATGCAACAGTCAGTAATACACAGCTCTCTCACATATCCCAATCCTCATGGATTATAGAATTTTCATGTTCTTTTTATTTAATGTAGCCATGGCTATAAAGTAAAGAATGGCAGGGTTAGATGGGATATCAGGAAGAAATTCCTCCTGTGACGGCAGTGAGGCCCTGGCACAGGTGCCCAGAGCAGCTGTGGCTGCCCCTGGATCCCTGGCAGTGTCCAAGGCCAGGCTGGACAGGGCTTGGAGCAGCCTGGGACAGTGGGAGGTGTCCCTGCCATGGCAGGGGTGGCACTGGGTGGGCTGAAGTCCTTTCCAGCCCAAACCATCTTGGGATTCCATGATTCTTTATTTTTGATATATGTATGTAAAATTAACTTTCAAGGTTTACATTTACGCAAGGCTCCTAATAAATATTGCCCAAACTCTTCTGGCTGAGTCTGAGGAATAAAACAATGATTTAGACAATCCAGTCAGAAAATGCATCTACAGCTTTGGATCAAATGGCATGGCCTGATGGACTTGCAGATAAACACAGGGTTCAAGTGTTTCAGTCACAGCACTTTCATGCAGTGCCAATAAAATTACTACAAATCCTGGCTTTGTCAAAAGGAGGGTGGAATCTATTTATGAAATAACTCTTTTCCTCCTAAATATATTCAAGAGAGACTTACAGGAAAAGAAATAAAGCTCAGTTATTTCCTGTTCACATCTACGTCCTTTGAGTAGGGAAACAAAGGAATTTGACACTTCATATCTACACTCATCTTAAACACCACTCTTTGGCCTTTAGTTGAGTACAGAGTGGCACTGACAATGCAGAAAATGCTCCTACATACAGAAAATCAGCAGCTTTGATAAGCTGCACGGGTCATTATATTGATAAGGACAGTTACTATCACCTTATCACTTCTTTCAAAGTCCCAGGTCAGAGGAGGTAAAATCCAGCTAATTAGCTAATTACTCCTCCTCTTTCTCTCTCATGCAAGCAGGAGTTGTCTTTTGAAGGTATTTGCTTGAAGAGTGAAATGTCTGTCTCAGTCCTAAAATAATCACAGTTCAGCAGTGAAAATGCCAACGGTTCCAGGAAATGGGCCATGCAAAAACTGTCCTAAACTGTCCAGTAACCTGAGACAAGAAAAATCCTTTCCTTAGTCCAGATCTGTTGATATAACCTCAAGGAAGACAGACCAGGGATCCAAAACAGTTTAACACCACTCAAAGAGGACTCTGGAAATATCTCATCTGGGCTGTGGCTCATCCAGTTCTGGAGAAGAGAACAACAGACCCTCAAGAGCCAAGGATGAAGGAATCCTGAGTGGCCTCTGCAAGCACTGAGTGGAAGCCCCAGGACACAGCATCAGTCTGTCCAAACAAACAACCCACCTGTGCACCCAGCCAGCAAGGAGAGCTCACCATGTCCCCTCTCCCACCCAGTGCTGCTTCACCAGGGTCAGGCCTTAAATTCTTTCTCCTTCCCTTTTATTGGTGGGGATATGGGGAAGGAGCAGAAGGAGGGAGAGAAGGAAGGCTGGGGGAGAGGAGATAACAGACACAGTGTAGTTCCATCATGTTTGGGGGTTTGCTTCCACTTTTAGTTTATTAATTCAGACTTGACTTACTGTCTTCTGCAAACCACTCATAACTGTACACCCCATTAACCATCTCCATTTCTCCTCATTTATCCCATATTAAATTCAGAGACACAAACCTGTTTGTAGTTATTGCAATAAAACCTGGTCATATCTTACAAAGTCACACCAACACTTCCTCCTCTTTTTTGACTGCATCTCTTCCCACAGCATGCAGGCACCTCATGCCTCACCCTGAGCTGGTGCCTGGAGTCACATAGCTCGTGCAGTGTCCTCTCATCACCCTCTGTGCTGATCCTGACTCTGCCATTCACAGTCCATTACTCAGCTGGAAATGAATGGCTCAGCTCTGGATAATTGGGTTGCATCCACTGGGATCCAGCATCTTCGGCAGGGGCACCACCTCCCTCTCCGGGCACCGCTGCTGTTGTGAACCTTGTTTTTACAAAAGCTACCTCAGCTTTTTGACTGCTGCAGGAGGTTCCTGCTCCCCCCACAAGCCCAGTGTCCTCACCAGCCCCTGGTCCAGCAGAGGTTTCAGCAGCCTCTGCCCAGCACCTGCAGCAGTCCTGATCGGGGATCTGTTGGTGAGCTCTGTTCACAGTCCCAGGGCTCTCCAACACCCACACTCTGCTCCCACAGGGTACCTGTGTGGGCCAGGTTACATCTATTCCATTTGAGCAGCCCTGCAGGCCAAAGCTGGTTTACCAAACCACTGTCAAGTCCCTGCATTCCCAGCTGCCAGCCCTGCCCCAGCCTCACTAGCCACAAACCCTCCCTGGGATACCTGCATTGAGGCAGCTGAAGTTTTGGGGTTGATTCATCAGCTGCACTGACCAGGTTTCCACTGACCGGTTAAAGAAATTTGAACACCAGTAACTCCTGTACGGTGCCCACACTGCAGAAGTGGGGATCACCTCCTGACACATCCCTGCAGCTTCTTTCCCAGGGTTCCTGCTCAGGGAATATGGCAGCAAAAGGCCAAAACCTGTCTGCATAGAGCCCCCTCAGCTCTGCAGCCTCACGAGCTGGAGCTCCACAGGCTGAGGAAGCAGCTCCCCACCGGGAAGCACAGGCAGCACGGGCACATTCTCCCAGCTCCACACCTGCTGCTGTGCCCTGCCAGGACCCAGCCGCCTCTGAATGGAGCTCACGTGCACCTTTATCAGCACTGTGGTTAATCTGCAACCAGATCAGCCACTCCAGGGCAGCTGAGCATTAAATGACCAGGAAATAAACCAGATACTACTACAACTAAACATTAACTCGCTGCTGCTGGGCTATCTTGTTTTAAGCCCATCATGTTCCTCAATAAGTCAGGAAAGAAGAGGGTGCTGACACCCAGGTGTTACTGAGAATGTAAAGCACCATTTCAGTTTCAAACAGTGTAACAACACCTACAACATGAACCATCACCTCCCTGAACCAGAGGGACTTGCAGAAATCGGAGATTCTTTTTAATCAGTTATTTCCTCCTTCACACACTGATCACCGCTTCCAAACGAGGGCAGGACTCATATCCCTGATTTAACTGGGTGGGTTCAGATTGTTTTGCTCCTAAAGTCCTTCCTGATCACCTGTTTGAACCCTGTTTCCAAAGAGACCCGGGAGAACAGGTACCTAACATGCTCTGGTATGAGCCCCAAGGTGAGACTGCTGTGCAACATTTCTATCTCCAAAGGTATCAGGCACTTCTTCCTCCTGTTCCCAGCAGCCTCTGCAGAGAAAATCCCCCAGCACTGGGACAGCCCTTCATAAAACACTGACCAGCTGCTGATACACAACCCAGCACGTGTAGAAACTGCACTGAGTGTAGGACTGCTTATTTAAACACAGCCTCCTGCTGCACTTTCCCCACAGCATCGATTGTTTCTAAGTGTCTAATTATAAGGCAAAGGGCAAGTGGGAAGGTTTTCATCACAGGCTGATCAGATATAAGCAGCACATAACAAAACAAAGGGATCAGTATTTTAAAAGCTTCCAAACTACAGCACCACATTGGCCAAACAGTGGGGCCCACTTTCAAATTACAGCTTGTTGGGTGATAATTACATCAACACCACTGCAATTACTGAGGCTGTGATCATCCCAGTTTGATCAGGAACAGCAGTGTGCTCTGCAGCTCAGCATTATTACACAGATCCTACAGTTGGAAAAGTGACCTGGAGAAATAATCCAAAATTCACAAGGGACTGATTAATCCCTCACAGTCAAGCTGAAAGGATGGTCAAAACATCAAACCAGACTAAAGAACCATTATTAGAGCAATGGGATCAACCCAGTAACCTACATTAGCAGATTGGAGCCCTTTACAAGCCATTGCTCATTCATAATAGCACTTTTATTGCTGCCTCTTGAACCCAGAATTGGTTCGTGGCCCCCTCATGTTCCTGCCTCTCCCTCACATTGTACCCAAGCTTAATTAAAAGGAAAAAAAATTAAAGAGGAGAAATGGTTAGAGACAACTGTCTTCACACCACAGCTGACAGCAGTGAAGAGACAAGTCCAGCTAGGCCACTGTTTTAGCCACAGTCAGGCAGAATTTGGGCAGCTGTCTGTGCTGGTGCTCTCATCACGAAGCCATGGTTTGTACCCACCCCAGCAGAGGGAACCACCGGCCCTCTGAAGGCACGGGAAGGGCAGTTCAGGGCACCAGGACGGGTTATTCACCAGCTGTGACACAGGGCCAGCCAGGCCAGCAAGAGGCATTTCTGGCAGCACCACTCGCTCTGGGATCAAGGTATTATTTCAGCTATTGCCAGGTCATTCAGGGAGGCATCCAAACAAGGGCCTGTTTCAAACAGAGAGGTCTGACACGGCAGCACGACACAAGGTGCTGGCACTCCCAGGCAGAGTTGCAATGACATCAGTGCCTCCCTCACAGCTGGCACTCACAGAACCACAGCAAAAACTAGGACGTTAAAAGCACAAGCATCCTGTATAGAGCTGAAGGAAATGAAGACAATAAAAATAAACCAGGTTCAGTGACTTGTGACCACAAGCAGAAAGACCAGCACCGTCTTCCACTGCAAAACACATGTCAGGCTGGTACCTTCAGTAAACAGATGTGACTTTGAAAATTAACCCCTCAGCCGCTTTGGCAAAGGTTGCCTGTCAGCAGTCACTGGCTTGGTTCATGCCTTCAGTGCCTGATAAATGAGTAGTAAATACACAAGTATTTAGACCACATAATACTAATCTGAGTTTTCCCAAGATGAGAGCTGATGCCACCTCCCAGAGTCATAAAACCTTTAGACAGGAAAAACACTTTAAAGCAAGTTAATTCCTACACTGCTAATAACATTCCCTGCTTTGTCTTAGGACTGAGGAGCGTCAAACGTTCACACAGGTATTAAACTGGAATGCAGCACTGTCCTTAGTTGTTAGGACAGAGGGATCTTTGTCCCCAGCATCCCCCAGGACTACCCCTGCCAGGAGAGCCAGAGAGAAAGGTGCAGGAGCAGGAGGGGTTGGCTGAAAGGAGCTGCAGGGAGAGCAGCATTGAGCCCCAGGACCATTCCTGTTCACTGCTATGGATGTGAATGCTGGAGAACTCAGAGCACAGTTTGTGCTCAACACAGTAGTGAAACATCATGAGAACAGTGCATCTAAATCATAAAATGGCACAAGGGGAAGAAAAGGAAGTGAGTTTACAAAACAGGATTAGACACTAAAGTGAAACTTGGAGTCACACTGACAAGCACAGTCCAAAGCTCCTGATAAAAATCAAGATCCTGCAAGCTCTGCTGTCCCAGAATTCTATGTCTGAGGGAGAGGGACAGAATGACCCAACAGGGACCTGCCTCCTCCAGAGCCTGAGCAGGGCACCACTCCTGTGTCCCCTGCCACTGTGCTCAGGGTGTCCCTGCTCTGCCCCCACACAGCTCCTCAGCCCAAGAGCTGCTGCTGCCACCTCTGAGAGCAGCCCAGTTTGGAGTATTGGCTGTGTGAACTCTTAGAGGACACACAAGAAGGCAATTTACTATCAGAAAACAAACACTGAAAATTCTGATTCTATCTCAGCCTTTCCCCCCACAATAATATCCAATAGCTCAAGGATTCCCTAAATGGCAATGCAACCAATACAAGGCTTAAAGGTCATCTCAAAGGAAAGTTGTGTGTGACAGAACATGGCTCGTCGATTCCACACACATTATTCCAGGCTGCCTCGACTCACTCCATCTAGGGCCAAGGGAAAAAAACCAAGGAAAATGAAGGAGCTGGTTAAAGGGAATTTAAGGAGGTTCCTAACAATTCTTTTCAATTTCAGGAAAACAGATCTAAAGACATCTCAGCAGTGGCTACTGTGCCAGCAGAACCAGAGTGCTTGATTCTCTGAACACAGCACTAGTCAGACCCAGACAAAAAGGGTGGCAAAGCCACCCAAGACATTCCCCAGGGGCTGCTCTGGAGTCAGCCCTGGCTGTGGCACCTCCATGAGAAGAGAAGTTGCATGGGAGTTACCAGCTGCAGCCACAACACCCTTCAGAAAACATGAAAAGAAGGTTTTCCCGGTGGATTTGTGATTTCCCTGTTTGCACTGAGGACAGCCACAGGCACCAAGGAGCCAGAGCCTTTATGGCCACACCTCACCTGTGTTACTTGGAATGGTGCTGCCACAACGCAGCCCACAGCCTGCTTTACACTGTTCTCATGCTGAAATCACTACTTTGAGGCCAAATAATTATATCTTACATAATGTGGCCACTAGCCAAACTAACAAAAGCTTTCTGAGGAAATCAACATGCCTGAAATTAGACTTGCCTTAAGATTTTAAGCAAACTGAATGAACTCTCCAGCCATGGCAGTCTCCGGGCTGTGTAAGATGTGTGTTGTGCCTTCATACCCTATTAAAAACCAAGGAAGAGTGTCTGCCAGCTGGTTCTCTGCACTAGGAGCTGCAGCCACCATGTGCAGCCATAAAATGTGACTTGGAAAATTATGTACAGATGGGCCTAGAAGTTTAGCATTTATAAGTTCTCTTGATAGCCTGGTTTTGCTATACATAAAAGCAAATCACAATCTTTTCACAAATATCCTTTGCTTGAATTACTCAGAAAACTACCTTAGAGTCAACATCAATTCAGCACAAGAGCAGTGACGAGCTGAAGCACAGACAGGCCAAAAGGAAATAAAACTACTCAGGAAAATGGAATTACATCCTGCCAGACTAACAGCTCGTCTGTGTGCAGAGAGTTTGACTGTCTCAAATCTGTGCTGTTGGGTTTTTTAAAGGAAAACACCAGCTCAGGGTTTTTGGTAGTAAGCAGCTCCTGCCTGCTGATGCCTTTGCTTTAGCACAGAGTTGGAAGCAAATAACACCCTACCACTGGTGTGGTACCTTCTGTACCATTTCTGCAGGTAAAGAGAGAATTAATTTAAGAATTAAAACCACCCTCAATAACCACAGCCAGTGCAGGCCATAGATATCTCGAGCAACAGCAACATGATAGAAACAGCTACTTTTAGTCCTACCTAGCTATTGCAATCTGAAAGAGATGCTGAAAGTTTTATAAAGCAAATAAAATTTAGGTTTAGGTATGTACTTTCTGCCTTGAACAGAGCCCTGGCAAAATAAGGTTCCATGAAATTTAATAAACATAAACTCACATTAGCCAACAAGGAGATTAAAAAAAGAAAAATTCCAGTGAACTACTCCTCAAGTCCAAACTAAATTCCAATTCAAAATATACAGAAGAAATCCTGGTCATTTGAAGCTTTTGAATAAAAAATAATTTACATATTGAGTGTTATTAAAATGTTAAGAGTAATCAATTCTCCCTTATCACTGGCTTACCAAGGATCTTTTAAAGATGGGTTGTTAGCTCACTAAATCTAAAACCCAATCTTAACTCTCTCAGATGGACCCAGTTACTTATTCACCTTCAGAAAGATTATAACAAGAATATTTGAAATATTCGGTCTGGCAGGCTGGTACATGACTTCATCCTGCCCAGTCTCCCAGATGACATCTGGGATTGTCTGCAGTGCCAATACACGAGGCTGGGAAAGACAAAGCTGAGCACAGGGCTGTGGCTGGCACCACGTCACTGCACAGGGACACTTCACCCTCACCCACAGGTACCAGCCCTGCATGCTCTGGGGCAAGAAGCAACGGCACTTCTGCTGCTCAGAGAGGGTCTGAAAAAACATCACCCCATATTCTGACCTGAGTGGGAATCATGCTACAAAGATGTGTAAAAAGGAGATTTCAGTGCAGTGGTAAAAGTCTGAGAAAGTGTTAGGGCAAACAAAATGCGATCCGAGTGCTCCAGACCAACACTCCTTCCGTGGCAGCAGGGACTTCCTCAGTCTCCACCTGCCAAAATAAGTTTGCTGCCATTTAAGGTTGTTGGATGTTTCCCCGATTAATCACTGTCCCGGAGCCGGTTCTCCTGCAGGACGTTACACACCCGAGCCGTGCCAGCGCCAGGGCCCGGAGCTGCCAGGGGTGGAGCGGAGCTCAGTCCCGGGGCCGCAGAGTTCCTCCCACCCCGGGACGCCACCTCCGCAACCCAGGGGAGCCGGAGCACCGCCAGGCAGGTGGGATCTGGGTAGGAACGTTTCCCTATCCAAGGAATTATTCCTGTTTTGACAGAAGGAATTGAAATTGGGAGGAATGAACCCAGTTAGGTCACGCTGTTGCTGCAGCCCTGAGAGAGCACTAAAGCATTGATAACAATCTCCTTTTAGGAAGTAATATCTGTAAATATTAGGAAGTAACTCTGTACATTTTGTGGGGGGAGCAAAAGAAACACCAGTAGTAACCAGGGCAATTTCATCCTAGGATATGCAAAGCTCACACTTTGTTTAGATCCAAGTGTTTAACTTCACCCACAGAATCCATAAGGGGAGACAACTGTCTCCCATTTAACCTTTCATTTATTTCAAAATGAATTCTGTAAACACCAGTGATACAGACATGGCAAAGCAACTTCTCCTGGCTCCACATGAAGCGTTTAAAAAGGACCAGAGGCCGGTGGACAAAGATGTCAGCAACAAAATGCTAGAGAATGGAAAACAATGGGCAAGAGTGCCTTGAGCTGAAAGAAAAAAAAATTGCAGCTACAAATCTTTTCAACTTCTATTCCAGTTGTGTGAAGTTCATCACAGTATTTGACAGCTACCACCCCAGGCCCAGCTGGAAGCTTCTGGAGGAAGATCTTGCCTTGGATAAAGCATGAGGAACTTTGCCCCCACCTCTGGATGCTTCTGGAGAGCCGCTCTCAGCGGGAGGAGGTGGCAGCGCTAATTAGCTGGGGGCCAGTCGTCTGCCCCTGATCACAGCAGTTCTCGCTCTCAGGGGAATCCACAGGCAGATTCCAGACTGAGAGCGTTTTCCCTGGTTCTCCCAGGCCCATCCCATCAGCTCCACAGCTCCTGTGAAATGCAACTATCACCAGCTCACCACCCACAACTAAGTTTTGCAAGGCGAAACTGTCACTGAAATGGAGATAACCCGGCACTATCTAGGAAATTAACACTCATTAACCATCAGGACTCCCACGGGCTGCTGGAGCAGAGGAGTCCGAGGTCTACAGAAACCAGCCAGGAGGCAGAAGACTGTCAGCAATAACAGCGCTGTTTTCTCAAAGGTGACCTTGGGCAATTTCCATTCCCAGTTACAAAACCAAGTCAGAAGGGAGGGCGGGGAGAAGCAAAACCCGGAATGGAGACACCCTCCACCCTCTCACCGGGGTTTTGTTGTTCTTTGATGGACAAATGGGGGAAGAAAAGCAAACTAATCCTTAAAGGCTACCAGGGAAAGTTCGCTGACTACTGGATAAAATATTCAGTAGCTGAAATAATACATTCTCTAATGGCCTGGCTTATTTTTCTATAGGTGGATCTGGCAAACATGAGTCACCTTTGAAGGAAACCCCAAAGCACTTCTTTACCACAGTCATATCTGTACACAAAAATAAGGAACTAAATCCACAGCCAAATAAAAGCCACTTTCACATTGCAACTGTTGTTGGCAAAATTTGCCATGGAGTTAATTTCTAGCTGGAAAAAAATAAAGCAAATGTTGGTTAAGATCACAGGATGGTTATATTTGGAATTAGAGGAATAAAGTGCCTAAAATATCTTCACAAGTGTGATCTAACAAATGAGTTTTCATGAGATCCCACAATACACTTTGTAAGAAAGCATGCCAGTGAGACAAGATAGTATCCACTTAAGAGGAACTGCTTTTTATTGCTATCTCACCTTTTCTGTGATGCAAATCAAGGCAAAGCCAACAAGAAAAATCCAAGGCACTTTTAAGAGTGGCCAGTAACAACTCTGCAAATGTGAAACCCCTGAAGCAAATGAGTGACCAATACTGCAGAAGCACTAGAAAGTGATTAATCCTGAGCATAATTGTAGAATGGAACAGCACAGCAAGGACTGGCACTGGGGTAAGACTGTTGGGTCTCTGTGGCTCCCAGAGGAGCAGGGGCTGGCTGAGAGCAGGGCCCTTCAGCCCTCCAAGGCTGAACCAAGACAATCATGTTGGAAAGGAAATTTCAACGCAATTAGCATTAACACAGCCTGGGAAAGGGAAGGTTGTGTGGAGAGCTCACAGCACCAGCAGTGTCTGAAGGGGCTGCTGGGAAGCTGGAGAGGGACTCTGTCACAAACTGCAGTCACAGGATAAGGTAGAATGGGTACAAATTGAAAAAAGAGAAATTCAGGTGAGATATTAGGAAGAGATTTTTTATTTGAGGATAATGAGACACTGGAACAGGATGCCCAGGGAGGTTGTGGATGCCCCAACTCTGAAAATGTTCAAGGCCAGGCTGGATGAGGCCTTGAGCAACCTGGTCTAGTGGGAGGTGTTCCTGCCCAGCATGTGACTAAATGATCCCTTCCAACCTAACATTCTGTGGTAAAACAGCTCAGAAAAGAAGGTGTCCATTGAGACCTTCTCCAAACTCTCTAATGGGACAGGTAGGAGAAGGCAGAGGGCAGTGGGAATTGAATGCTGAGGAAGGTCCTGCACCAGCAGGACACCCTGCATCCCCTTGTGCCACCAGCTCCCACCCAGGAAGGCACTTGAAGATCCTGAGCAGAGAAGCAAAATATCCTTCTTCCAGCCAAATCGGTTCCCAGGCATTAAAACCAGCACCTGAAAGCACCTAAGGGCAGGGACATCCCTCAGTTCTTGTGTGACAATTCAGTTCCTGTGAAGGGCAATACTGACATTCCCCACTCCATAAAAATCCATCTGCTGCCATTACTTTCTCAGTGTTCACTCAAAATTTCTGTGAAACTGAAAACTACTCCACTTTTCCCCTCTGAGTGAAAGATGCAATTTCAAAGTCAAAATCCTTGGTGTGAAAACTCCATGGCAGGATAATTAATTCCAGAAAACCCAAGGGGACAGTGGCAGTGGTAGTAACACTGAGCAGGGAGGCAAAAACAAGTCTGAGAAATAAATTTCACCACCTGTGATTTATTCCATGTGTATCATGATAACTATTGTTTTTTCTTAAAATACACCCTGTTAGAGCAAAAAGAATACAACCATCCTCATCCTCTTTGAGGGTTTTTTAGCTTTCATCACTGTGAAGTTGGGAACAACCACAATATCTGAAAGGTTTAAACATCAGAGAGCAGAACAAAACCAGGGAATGCTTGCACTTGCCAGTGCTGCTCCATCACACTGCTCCTCCTCTGTCTTCATGGATAAATGGATGGCTTGTAGCTGATATGGGATAGGATGTTTTTTCAAGTTGCTTTCTCCCCCGATGAAAAAAAGAAACTATTTGGCACTCATAGCAGTGGAGGGTACAAACAGTATCAAAACCCAGGTCAAAACACAAAGAAATCTCTGTCTTCAGTGATAAAAACTTTTAGTTTGCAAAATATCCATTACACTCCCTTACTCAGGGCATGAATCAGAGGCTCCCACTCTCCATGTGACACCCAGGGATGACCAGATGGGTGGGAGCACAATTGGGCAACTTCCCTACACAGCAAATTATTTGGGATCTGGCCATTAGTGCTATCAGTTTCCACATCAAGTACCTCATTAGGATAACAGAGGCTGCTGGTTTGTCTTTAGCAAGGCCAGCCTGTACATCTACACATGAAAGGCAGGAGGTGGGGATATTTTCCCGTGAAAGCTTTCTCAGATTGGTTCTGAGGCTTACCCTGCTCATCAAGACAGGAGAGATCTTGGATCTTGAGGAGAAACATCCTTTGGCACTGCACAAAGGATGGGAAGGTGCAGTGGCAATTACTGCCAGCACAAGATTTATGTCACATAACCAAGGACAGGTAAAGAGAAGCCTTCAAAAAACATAGCAAAGGTGTCTTGATTAAAAAAACCCAACAAATACTGATCTGATTATTTAACTGAGCTTCCCACATCCCTTGTACAACATAAAGCTGACACTGACCAAGCCAGTCTTTCTGTGAGAACCTGTTCACTTATCCTTCCTGTGACTTATTGCAGTTTAAGGGCACATTAATAAATGTAACCCTAGGAAATGATACCTTTCATTTGGACACAGAATGTCTTCAAAATTCACCAAGTTTACTGCATTTAACTTGTTATTTTTTCCTTGGTACAAGGACAACGTGGGAAAGGCAGAAGGTTAAAATGTATCAGATGGATAACATTTTGAAATATTATGTCTCAATTCTACAGTTTCCATGATTCAACTACAAAGTTTGCAACACAACACATTTTTGTTTGCCCACCAGAACAAAGTTTGCACACTAGAACAAGTGATCTGTCCATGTGCACTGGGTCTGCTCACTAACTTCAATAAACAGCTTCTCAGGAAAGCAGCTGAGCAGCCAATTACCAATCGGTTACGGACAGAACTCCTGGGAGAAGACCAAGACTGACACAAGTTTTCTCCCCAAATTTAGTAGCAACACATCTGGGCTGGCCCTGAAGTCAATCACAGCCTGTGGTGTGAGAGCAGAGCCCCAAACCCACCCCTCAGAGCAGCCCTGGGAGCAGTGAACATGGTCCTGCCCCAATGGCTCATCCAGCGAGCAGCAGGTGCCACCTTGCCTCCTCCATGAGAGCATCCAACATCCAGAAAGCCAGCAGAAAAACAGGACAAAAACAATCAGGCATTCTTTAGGTTTATGAAAGATTTGAGATCTGAGGTTTCCTGCATGGCAGGACATGATACACATGGCATCTTTTAGGAGATGGGCATCCCCCACCACTCTTTCCTGGCTTTCCTACTCCTGCCAGCCAGCTGGAGCCTGGCACTGCCCCTCAGGGCACAAGCACTCGGATCCAAACCCCCAGCACCCATGATTCCAGCATTCCAGGTGAGAGCCCAGCATCAGCTCCCCCCAACTGCCAGCAGGGATGCAGGGACAGCACCAAAAATCAAACCAGGCAGCCAAGGTATTTGGTGAAAAACAAGACTTGTTTTGACAATATGCAGCCCCACTTTAAGTCTCCAAAAATGCAAGTCCTTAATGGAAAACATATTTTCTATCAACTGATTGGGAAAATGAAGCCAAATAGTCCCAATAACTTCAAAATTGTTTAGGTTTCTTTCAGTTTCCTACCAAGTCCAGCTCTCAGGGTTTCATACCAGGTTTAAAAACTTTACACTTCACATGGATCTGCTTTTCCCTGGCGTTTCCTCAGAGGGGTTTAAGTTCCATAACTAACACAGAGTCAGAGAACCAGCTGCCAGATACTGGAGATGTCTAGCTCAGGAATGTCTGCATCCCTGAAAGCCAGGATGCAGCATGGCCCAAAAAGCAAGAACAAAGACAAGATTTCCATTGTTTGTTTTTCTGGAGACACAAATGCTACATTTATCAGGAAAATAAGGGAAAGTGATACTCCTGCTTCTACCCCAGCGCTGCAGCACAGGCGTTGTTCGTGTTCTCCTCACCTGGAACAGGTCAGAAACCACACAAAGCCAAGTTCCTTTCTGACTGCGACACTGCAAACTCAAAAAAGGAAACACCGATTACCAGCAGCACTGTCCGCAAAGTCAAACATCCAACCTCGGGCTTATTTTAGAAAGGCTCCCTGGTAATTTGCCTGTGCTTTTGAAAAGCAAGGAATATGTTTTGAATTATAAGAGGTTACAGGGACATTTTTGTGGTAAATTTGGACTTTGATTTGCAAAAAAAAACCCCTCAGTGCTACAGAGATCCTTTCGGAAATAACATTTTTTTGTCATTGCTAAGCACTTTTCAACAAAGTTTAACAGCTACTGTTCCAAGGAGGTGTTTACATCCAGCTTTAAAAGAATCTGGGGGTTCTTCTGTCCCTGGAAGCACAAGGAAAAGCAGCACAGTGTCCTTCTGACAGTCTGTGAAGCAAACAAGGGAGGACATTCTCTGCAGGGTGCAGGGGCAACAATTTTTCTAAGCAAGTTCACTTGAAGACGCTGGTGCTCCAGGTCTGGTGTTTTGGGATTCTTCTGGGGCCTAAAATGTATTTACAGCTCTTTGAAACTGTTCTCATTCGCTCCCCTGGTCTTTACAGCCGGGATCAAGAAGCAACAACACACAAAGAAGCTGGTATTAAGGAGCAGTGGAAGGCACCATTTCCAGCCTCAGAAGTTTATAAACTCCATATCCAGTTCCTTTATAAACAGTGCAGGGGAGGGGAGGCCTTCAAAAACCATATCTGGAGTTTTCTTTTGAAGGTGAAATTTACTTTATCATTCACTCTTGTAAACAAAATAACCTATTTAGCTGCAGCGTTGCAATCTGAATAACAGCAAAAGTTTAAATGTAAACATCTCAGTGATGTGATGTGGAGAATGAAAGCTTCCTTGTGCCCTTGATGGCTTTCACAGCCACCGTGGTTTTTACCCCTCCAAATGCCACGGAGGAGCTCTCCCCAAAGAAAGCCATGCTGTTCCTACAGGGAGAAAGGGGATTTTTTGTTTCAGTTTGGTTTTCTTTGCTATTCATGGTGAGACAGCCTTTGCTGCCATCCAGTAGCTGTTAAAAGATGGGTTCTCATTCCTGCCTGGCTGTTGAGCACCCTGGCAGGACACTGCAGTGAAGTGCTGGAGTTCAAACTATTCTCCCTACTGAGTTTGTCCTGGGCACCATAAACAAACCCCAGAGCAACGGTGAAAGCACTGAGGCTGTAATGGAAGCAGATATTTAAAGGGAACCTTTCCTGAAAGTTTCAGCTACTGCCTCAAAGCATAATTAATTTGAGGAGTAGCCATGCACACCTGCTCTCCATCAGCATGGGAAAGAAAACCTTTATGTTAGGGGCCCCAGAACAAAGGGATTTATTCCAAGGCTGTCAGGACTTCCAGTGAAACATGGCTTGAGTTGGCTTGATGTGAATAAAGATGCAGGGGCAAGGGCAAAAATCCTTTGTGTCTCGAGATGGAGTTAAGCCCATCATCCCAAAGAGCACATCCAGCCCCAGCAGCACATCACATGAGTCCTGCCACAAATCTCCAGTTTTCATTTCCCAGGAAGATGTAATGAGCCTTTAGGCTTCCCAAGTTACATCAACCTTAAACAGGAACACATCAAGATACTCTGATCAGATAATTTTCTACCTGAATAACCTCAGGCAGGCTCTGTCCAGACCCAAGAGAAAAAGAACTCCAATGGGCTAGGATCCAGCTTGGAGCCAGGAAACAACTTGAGCAGATGAACACGATAATCAGTGATTGCAGAACTCCAAACCTCTTGCCATGGCACACTGTGTGGGCTCCATAAATTAAACATGGAAGGAGGAGGCAGTGTCTTTGCTGGAAGTTATGTGGTGTTTCTTGCATGCCAAAAGGAGCAACTGAGGGAGAAGCACAGGAATGCTGGTCAAAGTTCTCAGACTGACATGGCACAGATCAGTCCTGCGGGAGAAACTGATAAACATGGGCAGGAGATAAGCTCTGTTCTGAGGTGGAACAGGGGGGAGGCAAGGAGATAGGTGAAGGAGATAGAAGTGAGAGCAAAAGCAATATCTGTCGATAACTCTGAACACGCTCTGTGGGAAAGGAGGCTTGTCAAGGCACAAGAGAAGGAGTGAGCACAAAAACCAGAGTGAGGTGACTGGCAAGGCTGGGCTCTGTGTATGGCTCAGGCTTGGGCCTGACACACTGCAGGGCAATAACAACACCTGACTTGGGATGCAAAGGCCTAGAAAGGACCGAGCCCAACAGTGCAGGTGGAACAAGGGAATTGCTGTCCAGACAAGCTCGCTCACTCCAGCCCCAGGGAATTCTGGCTGACAGACAGGGCAAGGCTGGGGAGATCTGCCCAAGGTCAGAGATGACACTGGGGAGCTGAAGGGACATCAGCAGCAAGGGGGAAAGCTAGGCAGAGGCATCCAGCTGTGCACAGAAGGTACTGAAAGGGGAGAGAGGAGTCACCCAGGATGACCAGGAGAGTACTGCAGTTACAGAAATATGGCAAGTCAGCAGGAGAAAGGAAGGTCAGGTGGGACAACACTTCTTGGAGGGACAGTGGGAGTGAATGCCTGACATGCCAGAGCACAGCAAGAAACACCCAGGGCTGAGAAATGACACTGTGGGGCCTAAGTGGCTGCCCAGGGACATGGAACTGGTTTAATGGCATATGTACCCATGGTACATTTTTCTGAAAATAAAGCTCTGGATCAGACCAGCCCAACAGCCACACAGAAACTGTTCTCAGAAGTGTCACTGGCCAAGTAGCAGCCATAGGGCAGGTCACTGCCAACTTTTAAACCCAGAAGGGAATGTCAGCAGCACCCCAGTGGCCAGGAAACATGGGCTGTAAAATACTTCAGCAGAACAGGACAGAACTGATGAACATATTCCAGTGCTGTTCAAAGAGAAATTTTGAAATCTGCACAGAAAAATGCTCATAAACTACTGGGGGGCAGAATGGAAAATACTACCACCACCAAGAGTTAGATCAAGAACAGGCTTGTAATGCTCCAGTCAGTTCTGCTGCTGAGCCTGAGAAGTTGAGCACTGCAATACCATCAGTGATGATAGGGTTGAGTCATCTGGCTTATCATCAACAACTATTTTATTTAAAAGGTCTTTCCAAGATATCCCCCTCCTCCTAGCTCAGCTGGGCCCTGACAGGACCCATCTGCTGTCCATCTAAACCACCACCCGGAGGAACTGCTGCAGGTGCTGCTGCCACACACAAGTCAGAGACCAGAAAAACCTCATTCCTAGCCAAAGACAGAGGTTATCTCGAGAACAGTTTAATGGCTTAGATTTGAAGATAAATGAAGTCTTTTTAAAAATGTTAAGTTTATCTAATGCCCCTTTTTCACTCCCAAAGACAGAAGAGCCTTACAGCCAGGCTGTTCTTTCAGAACTTGAAAACACCACAACTGAACTCTTTTACACCTGGTCTAATACAGGAACACCAGCATGTGACAGCAGCATTGGGAGCTGAGATCTCATCATATCTCACCAAAAAAGCCCTTAAAGAAACAGAAATCTTCTTTACAAATTGTATTTTTGCTTCAGAGAACTGGAAAGGATCATTTGCCACCAGAGGACACACAGCTCCCCTATTTCACACTTACAGGCAGAACTATGTGCAGACATCAGTTTCCTTGTCCCCAGTCTGAGAATTCCTTCATTCCATAAAAAGATGCAATCATGACCCAGGGATGCAGAGAGAGATGATGTAACTCCAAATACCTCATGAGATCTGCATCTTTAAAGGAACTTGAGTAAATATCACAAAGTTCAGGTGGTGTCAAAGCCAGAAGAAATGCAAAGAGTCAAAGAAATGTAGGGACTCAGTGAGTGCCAGATCAGTAAAGCCACCTGGAGAGGCAGATTTTTGAACAGAAGTAAATGCAAAAGACTCTTGATTAAAGGAGGCCACGAGACTCACTAGAAGTATTAGCAAATATTTACTGTAGGAGTTAGCAGATTTTGGAGTCAACCTTCAGCTCGTGAAACTCAGAGGGGATGACAAATCCCTTCAGTTAAGATGATATAGGTTACACAAGCCTCAAACATGAGACAGTCAAAAACCAGAAGAGGATTCCACTTGCCAGCCTCCCAAACAGATGCAGTACAACTCTGAGGAGCATCAGGACCCACAGCACTTCATCAGAATCTCCAAAATTATTGCAGAGTAAGGAGGAAAGCCAAAAGGCTGCTGAGGAATTCCTAAATTCCCAGCTGATTTTTATAGATATACTTTGTGCAAGCAGCAGGAAAAAAGACTTAAAAAATGCAAGAAAGAGCATTTCCTATTGAGCTAATTCTCCATAGTTCTCGTTACTTCACTGATTCTGTCAGGTTTTTGTTTCACACCTGATGTCACGTGCCATTGGCATCCCTGCCCAAGTTGCTGCTATCTACCCACAGTTGCTTCCTGTGCTCTGGCAAGGACCAAAGGCAGGGCCAGCAGGTCTGAGGCACAGCATCAACAGCCTCAGAGTTTAGAAGTACAAGGCACCCTGAAAGACTGATCTCATTCATCAGTCTGACCTTGTATATTATTCAACACCCAGGGCTAAAATTATTAAATACTCCCCCACCCAGCTGCTATAAAAAGACTCCTGTAAAACTTTCCTCTAAGGAGGCTTTCATCAGGCAGGGAGGGCAGATGTGCTAAAGAAGGTCCAGTGAAACCAGATAAACTCAGCACACATGGAGGCAAAACAAACTCCAAGCTGGACATCACCTCATTCAAAGCCTGATTCATGGGAATTCCAGTCAGGAATCCCAGAGCACACCTGCAGCAGCTCCAGGTGTCCATGGGCTGAAGAGTCCCTGTGGAGTCAGGAAGCTGGCCTGGAATCTCCTTTTGCTACTCCTCTGGTTGGGACTTGCTTTTCAAGTGAGATCTATGGCCTTTTCCATCTCTGAAGATCAGGCTGGCCCCAGGCCAAGCTCCTAAGTCAAATTTTGATGCGCTAAGGGAAATTTTCATTCCATTCATTCCAAACTGTGACACGAGATGGCTTCTGCAGGTTGAGCAGCTCTGAGGAAGACAAGAAGGGCTGATGAGATTCAACTGCTGCTGGCCTGAGTAGAGCAAGGAGTATCCTGCAGCACCCAGGGCAGGTGCCTGTCTCCAGGGAAAAAGCAGCCTCTTCCCAGCAGCTCTTTAATCCAACACCATATGAACAAATCAAATATTCATAACTATTTAGAATGAGGAAATTAAAATGGCTTAAAGGCATGAAAAGCTTGTTTATGAAGCATGAATATTTCATTAGCAAAAGCACAAATGAAACCAAGCATTCACATAATATTTCCTCTGCTGGGATTAAATATAGTTTATTACCTCATGGGAAGGCAAACCTCTCCCACCACAATTTCAACCCCAAATATGAATGTTTAAGATGGTGCTCAAAAGATAAGGAAGTCAGTGTAAAAATATCTGTGTAATACAGACAGAACCCTTCACTCCAAAACTGCAACTGAGGTTCATCAAGGGAAGAGCAGAAAGGGTGTGGTACAGAGCAAGAACAAATGGGATGCACAGCTGGGCTAAGAATTGTTCCTAATAGACCACGGAGACACCCATTTCCTGAAGATGGGGACAAATTAAAGCATTTGTTCAACCCCACTACTTGTGCTTGCTTTTCCCGACCTGAATTGGAAAGGAAAAGAAGCCAGTCTGCAAATTCAGGGGACACAGAATAGGATTTTGGCCTTTCAGAACTTAAAGTTCTTCCCTGGAAGTGTCCTAGGCCAGGGGCTTGAAGCAACCTGTGCCAGTGGAAGGGACATGGGGGTGGAACTGGATGAACTTTAGGGTCCCTTCCAACCCAAACTATTCTGTGATTTTAGGATTCTGAAAAAAGGACTCAACTTGCCACATCATCCAGAAAAACCATGGGGTTTTTTTGACAGAGGTCCAAAAGGTACAACCTCCACACAACTACCTCAAGACCCCTCGAGACATCCCCCTGCAGCATTTAAAGCCCAATTGCCCATTCAGTTTGTTCCAACCTTTATCTAGGACTCCAGCCCATGCCTCAGCCCTGTCTGCACAGCAAATACTTCCTTCAGCACCAAATACTGTCAGCACATTCTCAGGAGAACCAGATTTTCAGTATAGATTCTTGATGCCAAAACTATTAATAATCATAGCAAATATTATCTGTGTTTCAGATGGACCTGCAGTAAATACAGATCTAGAACTGTTGCCTTAATCTGAAAATTTTTCTTAGAAAAACATTTTTGTGTGTTTTTAAGTGAACACAGAACTGTGCTTTTATGAAATGGTGCTTTAGGAGGCCAGCAGTCACCACATGCACAGGGAGACAACTGCAAACACTATTAACCCATAGTTCTTTGCACCACTCCAGGCTCAGGTGGGCTGGAATGACCAGGAATTATCTGAGTAGGAAGTACAGCTTTCTACAGCTGGTTTTATGCTGGAAGTACTTAAAGGAAGGGGAAAACAACCCAAATTCATTTTACAATCATTACACATCACCAGGTGCTCTCACTGTCTTCCTTTCACACATCCTTGAATTCTTTAATAACGGTGACACAGATCTATTGTGTTCCCGGGGGGATTTGCACAATGTTTATGAAAAATGAGCAACTCACCAGAAATCAGTAGAGGATGAGTCAGGTAGCACCTGCTCACAATGCAGATGTGAGAAGCCAACCACAACGAGCACACAGCTCACTTCAGACCACCCCTAGACCACCCCAAACGCTGCCCTTTGTCATTGTCTGCTTTCCCCTGCATTTCCGTGTGGTTTCCCTCTCCCAGTGGTTCAGGGCTGCTGCGTTTGCCCCCAGCCGGGCCCCCACAGGACCCTTGGGCCCGGCTCAGAGTGGATGGGTCACATCTGACTGTCCTGGCACACACCTGAGACTGCTCTGCAGTGACTCCCACAGGCATTGCTCAGGCTGCACAACAGATAATTCAAGAACTCCCTCTTTGCATTCCACAGATCCCACTTTTAATGCTCTGAGGTTTGATCTGTTTGTCAAGACAAATGCAAGCTGTACAGAACAGCGAGTAGTCTTTGCAGTGTAGTACAAGAAATCACCTGATAAACCAGAATATTTCATATTTCTGAAAATCAAGCATCCTTACAAGGAAGTAAATTAAAAATGGTAACTTTTACTACTTGAAATTTTCACTATGACATGAAGAAAATGAGGTGGTGCAGTTTCCTGCTTCTCTTACTCAATAGTTTCATTTACACCACAATTTCTACAAAAGCTGAGCAACTCTGGCCAGACCAACACTCCCTTTCCACAAGCACCATCTCACTCTACCTACCATGGAACAGTCATGGTCATGTTAAGTCAAAAGCAGTGAAGTAAAGAGTTTTACCAAGTCCAGAGCATTCTCCCATCACTTGTAGCAGGTAACAGTTGACTAGTGGCAGTGGCAGGACCTGAGAGCTGCTGAACACAAAATGATTCCCTATTTTGAGGAATCCTTCAATTAATCTGATGTCCTGGGGCTAGAATTGCCAGTTACTCCTGCAGCAGTGCAGACATGAGCAGGTACTCACTGAAGGGATGATGGGCAATTGCTGACACACAAACCACTCAGACACGGCTGTTTCAATATTTCCGATTTATAAGTGTTTCAAAAACAATTGCCTGCTACAGTTTTGGAGCTACTGAGTCCACACAGACCATTCCAATAGTCCTGCTTTTCTGTTTTCGTAAATTATTCTGATGACTAAGAATCCCAACCAGACACTGGGATGAAGGGCACTCAGGACTAAGCAATTCAAGGACAGGATGACTTTTATTTGCAATAAAATGTAACACACAGTAACTGCTGACTGTCCCAAGAAACATTCATTAAGTAGCTGTAAGACACAGCCATGAAAAGATGTCACTGACATGGTGATATCCCTGCTGAATCACCACTCAAACCTACAAATAACTGAGCACGAGCACCAGGGCTGGGAGATGTAGTAAATTCACACTGCATCCACCACCTGCCCTGGCACACTCATCCAGCTCATGTCAACACCACTAAATCCAAATACTACACTAATGAAAAG
Organism: Anthoscopus minutus; assembly: GCA_013399455.1. Classification (NCBI taxonomy): domain Eukaryota; kingdom Metazoa; phylum Chordata; class Aves; order Passeriformes; family Paridae; genus Anthoscopus; species Anthoscopus minutus. Next base: position 296,114 of record VWYI01043140.1, read on the forward strand.
TGCAGCTTCACCATTCCTCTTTTTCCCACTAGAGACATCCTTGGGGAAATATCCTTGCATGCACCAAAAACTGGTATGATTTCAATTCCACCCACATCTAGGCTCACTTGGGAACTAAATCCAGCACAGCCCGTCTTGGGTCAGCCAGTGACCCCGAACAAAAATAGCTCCGGCAGAAAGCTGGATTTATGGAATAGGGTGGAGCCCATCCAAGTGTAAACTGAACAAACCCACCACAGGCACTGAGTGACAGAGGAGCAGCAGCTCCTTCCTCCTGCTCAGCACACAACCAGCTCAAAGGCAACTCTGCCATCTCCACAGAGACACAACCAGCCCTTGGGCACGTCCTGGGCTGCTCTCACACAGCTCCTACAGCACCAAGAGGCAATTGCCCTCTCCAGAGCAGTAAAATGTGAGCAGCAGGTGTTGCCTGAGTGCTGTAAAACACCAGCAGTGGGGCTGGGCCAGCAGCCCAGGCCCATCACACAGCACCCAGCACCCGACAGAGCTCAGCAGCTTTACTGAAAGGTGACACTTTTGGGAAGTTCACATCAGCTTTCCCAAATGTCGCAGCACAGACAGGCCTAGAGGCAGGGGATGACAGCACCAAGGTTAGAAAAAAATAACAATTAGTATCAAACAAAAGTATCAATTAGCTTTTAACAAAAGCTTGTTCTTCCCACAGCACAGACACCAGATGTCCTTGAAGCTCAGGCAGAGCTCATGGCTGGGTGAGAGCTCATGTCTGAACTGCTGTCAGTGGAAAAGCCGGGGTTTGTGCAGGTTTGAGTGCCAGTGACCAAGGCACTGCAGTTAAACGGGGCCTCCAAGGTGTGTCAGACAGCCAGGCTGTCCTGGCAACACCCTCAGGCACCATCAGCAACAGCACAGACTAAAAAAGGAACAAAGTTGCACACTTTTTGAAAGAATCCAGGACTGCTGGCTTGGTCTTCTCATCCCTTCATACAAAATTAGCAAAGTCTGTCCCTGCAAGGCACCTCTCAACAGACTCCTAAAAGTAACCAACATGCCACGTTGGTTTTTAAGCTATCAATCCATTTCCAATACTTCATTTAGATTTCTAGTGCGCATTAACCAAAGAATAAAACTCCAGGAATGAACTGTGAAACACAAGTTTCCTGCTAATTACAAAGATACTGCAAGTCCTTTCTAATACAATTACAATGTCATGGAGCGTGCAAAGGAGAAACAAATTTAAACTCTTACAGGCACTGCAAAATTAATTTAAATCCGAAATACTGTTCAAAGCTCAACCGTTCTCATTATGATTTTATTATATTCAAACAAAAATACCCTCTCTACCCAAACAGAAATCCAGAATATAAAAGGAAAAAAGCATAAAGTATGCTGGTTGTTATTATACCCCTCCAGGATCTGAGCCCTCACCCTGCAGCATCTCAGGACACAGGCAGACCCTGTGTCCAGAAATTCCTGAGCACTCAGTGGCTGAAGCAGACCAATCTAAAAATCTACAGATTTCATTCAGAGGAAGCAACACAATTGTCTGAAAAAGTTTAATATTCTCCCTCCTCAGTAGTTCAAAGCCAGCTGAGAGAGCTTAGCTCACTTCTCATCTATTGCTAGAGCCACTCTCAGGTGCATCCAATAACACCAAGGGCCTAACACGTGACTGATTCCACTACCCACCAGAACACAAGTGGTAGGGCAGGAACAGGCAGGAAAACCTGATCAGAACAGGGGTGGGACTCAGTCAACAAGACACATTTTTATCCCAAAGCCTTCCCTTTGGCAATTATCAAATCCTTGCACAAGCAGGGGCATAAGAGTTTATCAGGACGAGCTGCCATGAAAGTTTCATAACGGAAAGTGAAAAGCAGCCAGAGACTTAAGAGTCCCCTGGCTGTCCTCTATCACTGCTGCCCAGGATTTAGTTGTGCTTGAGAGGGCACAGGCAGGAAAATGTGGATCTTCCCAGCACCCATCACATCTACAAGGGAAATAAAACCATAAAGATCACAAAATGTTAACACAGCAAATCTACAGCAGCAAGCAGCTGCAATGCCCCCACGGAATGGAGCAACCTTGGACTTGGTGACTTTTATTGCTCCTTTTTTTTATTCTCTCCAAAGCAACTTTGCAAAATGTCAGCACAGGAGAGAAACCTGGCAGACGGAAGTGGGACGGGCTGCCCAGAGAAGCTGTGGCTGCCCCTGGATCCCTGGAAGTGTCCCAGGCCAGGTTGGACGGGGCTTGGAGCAAACTGGGATAGTGGAAGGTGTCCCTGCCATGGCAGGGGTGGCACTGGATGACCTCTGAGGTCCCTTCCAACCCAATGTACTCTGTGTTTCTACAACAGGGTAAGATCAACAACATACTGCTTAAAAGTAAAGTCCTTAATGTCCCTTCGCTCCTAAACCATTCCATGATCCCATGAGGGAGGTGGGCACTGCGGCAGGTGACTCCGGATGGAGATTTTCCAGAGGGGAGACTGAGCCTCCGCAGCCCCCAGGGCTTGGTGCACCCTGAGCACCCTCATCTTTACCCGGCTCTTCCATTTCATAGAAAAATCCACACTTTTGAGCGGGTTTGCTCAGTCAGGGAGGGGCAGCAGGCGGAGGAGGCTCAGGGAGGGTTTTGGTTCCCTCACTCCCCTCACACTTCATCCCAACCGGGCCATGTGTGAGGGGAAGACCCGCCGAGCCCTGGGGCAGGGGGGCCGCGCCGCCCTCCCCTCACTCACCGCAGCCGGAGGTTCGCCATGAACTCGGGCATGGTGACGGCGTCCATCAGCACGAAGTCGGCTTTGCCGAACTCCAAACTCTCCTGCTCCGCCATGGCAGCCACTGGAACGACCGGGACCGTGACGGGGGCCGGG